>JARACY010002635.1:0-40690 GCA_029255725.1 Scrobipalpa atriplicella
ACACAAAGTGGTTTAGACGCTACGCCCACTTGCAAAATTCTCTAGCTTTTACACGAAATTAGGTGCCGTCGCAAAGGCGAATGGGTCAAAATTATGTATTAAAAGTATTATTATTACTTTATTTCTTCTATTATATATCATCTATAGGTTATCATTGATATTATGGGTAAAATGCACCACTTTACACAAAGTGGTTTAGACGCTACGCCCACTTGCAAAATTCTCAAGCTTTTACACGAAATTAGGTGCCGTCGCAAAGGCGAATGGGTCATAATTATGAATTAAAAGTATTATTATTACTATATTTTTCCTATAATATATGATCTATAGGTTATCATTGATATTATGGGAAAAATACACCACTTAACACAAAGTGGTTTAGAAGCAACGCCCACTTGCAAAATCTGGTCTAGCTTTTACACGACTACTTAGTAGGCACATTATGTATGATTAATGACATAATGAGAAACACCACCCTCCCAACTAGAATTAGGCGCCAAATATCATCAAACAAATATTATTTATTTTATCTTATTTTTTAATATGAGCCACTATAAGTCCATTTCAGGACATGGGCCTCCTCTTGTTGGAGGATAATTGCCTTTCTCGCCACGCTTGGCAGGTGGGTTGCTGCTGTCCAGATCCATTTCATAAATTCGTCATCCGCGGGAAGAGATGGAGAGTCTAATCTGGTATTTGACGCAAAATTATTTGCTGTAGCCCGATCCACCGTCAACTCTTCTGTCACCACTGGTTAGTGTGATTAACATAAATAATTCACTCAAACAATGATTGGCTGACCAAATTTGAGGATGTGATGTGAATCAACTCAACGTAGCTACTTATGAAACTGAACAACTTTCCCCAGAGAACATACATAGGTCCAAATATGCAAAAAATAGGTCATTACCCCAAAACTTAAAACCCCTGACATCATTTGTAGCCAAATGTGTTTTAAAGTTGTTCAGTTTCGTAATAAAATAGAAAATCTATAAAATCCGATGAATCTCGATGTAATAAATTATATTTAAAGAGCAGTAATTTAATTTTATTACATTCACATCATTTCGTGTTAGCAAACGAGACCAAACCGACGGATTACCGTGCGAAGCACAGATTTATCTTTTTTGGCAGGCGTTAGGTGATTCAGCCTGTATTGTCTTAACTAAGTACTCAAGGGCCAGCCTTACATGATAATGATAAATCACAACGTTAAGTGAGAGTAATGAAACCAATTTCAAGCAAACTTTACGATTTCTTGATCAGGGGCAAAAGGTTCAGACTTTGACCATTAGACAGACCAGTGGTGACAGAAGAGTTGACGGTGGATCGGGCTACAGCAAATAATTTTGCGTCAAATACCAGATTAGACTCTCCATCTCTTCCCGCGGATGACGAATTTATGAAATGGATCTGGACAGCAGCAACCCACCTGCCAAGCGTGGCGAGAAAGGCAATTATCCTCCAACAAGAGGAGGCCCATGTCCTGAAATGGACTTATAGTGGCTCATATTAAAAAATAAGATAAAATAAATAATATTTGTTTGATGATATTTGGCGCCTAATTCTAGTTGGGAGGGTGGTGTTTCTCATTATGTCATTAATCATACATAATGTGCCTACTAAGTAGTCGTGTAAAAGCTAGACCAGATTTTGCAAGTGGGCGTTGCTTCTAAACCACTTTGTGTTAAGTGGTGTATTTTTCCCATAATATCAATGATAACCTATAGATCATATATTATAGGAAAAATATAGTAATAATAATACTTTTAATTCATAATTATGACCCATTCGCCTTTGCGACGGCACCTAATTTCGTGTAAAAGCTTGAGAATTTTGCAAGTGGGCGTAGCGTCTAAACCACTTTGTGTAAAGTGGTGCATTTTACCCATAATATCAATGATAACCTATAGATGATATATAATAGAAGAAATAAAGTAATAATAATACTTTTAATACATAATTTTGACCCATTCGCCTTTGCGACGGCACCTAATTTCGTGTAAAAGCTAGAGAATTTTGCAAGTGGGCGTAGCGTCTAAACCACTTTGTGTAAAGTGGTGCATTTTACCCATAATATCAATGATAACCTATAGATGATATATGATAGAAGAAATAAAGTAATAATAATACTTTTAATACATAATTTTGACCCATTCGCCTTTGCAAAGGCACCTAATTGTCGCCTGGCTCGTTGTCGAATGCTTGTCGAAAATAAAGGTAAATAATACAATTTTGGGTTGTCAAATTATCACCAAATTACCGATATCATAGACAAAAAACGAATTTAATAAAAAATAAATTGTAGAAAGGAACAAAAAATCACAGTTTGATACGGTTCTCAATGAACGTGGGCGGAGGCGCAGCAGTACAAGGAGAACTATCAAATCAATGTCAAATCTAAAGGTGGCAGCGTAAGTTCCTTTTTTCACCACGCGAATTTAAAGCGTGGTCGTACCTTATCATACGCAACTTGACATCTGTTTGTTTACAAACAAAGCGAAAAATTTGGCAGCGTCGAGTGATGACGTCTTCCATACAAAGTTCTGTCAAAGTCAAGATAAGGCGCTCGACGGGCCAGAGCTGAATAGACCCCCTGGTTTCTTTCCCTCCTTTCGTTTAGCTTCCTGTTTCTTTCTTCTCGATGTGACTCCACATGATACTGGCAAAATGTCCCTTTAGGACCATGGCAAAAAAAAAAAACAACTTTCATTTCCTGGAATAATTTCTTCTAGGAAGTTGTTCAGTTTCTGAGCAATCCCTTTCAGTTTGCAGGAAGCTTTCCCTGTCAGCCTTTATTAAGAGACCCTTTTATTTCAAAGACAAGCCGATCTTTTTGAAAATAAAAAACGAACTGTATCCCACAGAAGAGTAAATTGAGCTGGGGCAGCGACTTCTCTAATCACAATCTTGACTCTAGTCTAGGTAAGGCACGACGGAGTTAGGGTCAACGATGGAGCGAACTCTGTTCACTCTAACTTAAGACCTCTAGGTCTGCTGGAATAGATTTCTTTATAGAAATAAGCTGTACCTGTTGTGTCTTGATTTTACTCCTTTACTTTTTAGTCTTCCCATACTAAATACACTATCAGGTGATGCATTTTGTATGTCGGTCGCAATTTCGACCTATGTTTCTTAGGGAAAGTTGTTCTGTTTCATGGGTAGATTCACAGATTTCTCGATGCATATACCCTTTCTGTTACACGTTGTATATGTATTATACTTTGTATTTTATTGTGTACAATAAACTGTTAAATAAATAAAAACTCTGTTCACTCTAAGTTGAGGGTAGTATTAACTCGGAAATACAGACGCGAGTAGTATAGTGGGTTCCACACTTTAGATGAGGCGTCGTTTAACGCTCTGCCTGACCCGAAAGTGATAAAGGCGTGACTTTAAGTATGTATGTATTATGAAAGATCATTGACCGGTTTAATCGTTTTGTTCCAGGAAATCCCTGGTCTCCCAAGAGTCCAAGTTCCAGTCCCAAGTAGCCGCCCTCACCGAGCTCGCGGACTCAAGATGCTCAGAAGCAGACCGGACCAGGGAGCTGATCGCAGCTTACAGGAAAGAGATAGAGACCAAAGACCAGGAGATTGAACGTGAGTATTCCCGGTGTCATCATTATCTTCTCTTCCGTTCATCGTACATACGTAAAATATGTGTCGTGGCCATATCATAAAATTGCCCGTTTCATAAAATGTTCGAAAATTTCATGAAATGGTCGCATTTCATGATGTGGGCAGCTAAATTTGACCAGATCATTAAATAGTGTATATTTAACGATTTTGTCATCCATGATTGGCCATATCGTAAAAATTCCAAACTCTGCGGTTTTTTACATTTTGCTCGGTATTTGCGTGACTTGCGTAATACTCGAGTACTTTTTCATAATAATATAATCACTTTCTTCGTCTTTTAATGATAAATTATTTCCTTTTTCATTGCGAGAAACAATATTGTTGTCAATGGCCGCCATGTTGACGCCTGTCTTAATCACAAAATGAGACGAATTGAAAAAAAATAACATAAATAAAGTGCTTCCAGCGCCTCTATCGGTAATTAATGAAACCATTTTACGATATGATCAACATAATGTTGAGTATTTGATGAAGTAGCCGCGCGTTTAGTTGACCATATCGACAAACGATTTCTTATCATTGATTTGGCCAAGGCACATCATGATATGACCAATGGATGGTGAAACATTTCATGAAATGCGACCACTTCATGAAATTGTCGAGCATTTCATGATATGGACGATTCTACGATATGGCCACGACATATGCATAAATAATGTTTACTTGTCAGGGCAGCATTGTGCTCAACGTGCCCTCAACGAATCAATAGCAATATCAACATGCGAATGTCCCATGGAAAAAAAACATATTTGTTACTGCACATGTTTTACGAAGAAAGCTATAATTAGCCCCTATGATAATCTTTGTATCGTTAACAAATTGCGCGCTCATTATAAAAAAAAACGCGCGCATTAACTACCACGTGTTTTTCACGACAATGACCTTCCGATCCCTCCTACATTTATATTTTTACATACATATACTCACGCCTGTATCCCTTGCGGGGTAGGCAGAGTATTAAGCACCTCAAAATCATAAAAATAATGCGTTTTCGCCACACCTGGCAAGGTTAAATGGGAGGGATAGAAAACGTAGAATGTTCTAGCTGCTTCTCTTCCCGGGCATAATGTGGGTTTTTCAGTGTAGTTATTGCAAAAGGCTAACAAACTATAGCAATACAAAGTTCATTCTAACAAACTATAGCAATACAAAGTTCATTCTTTCTAAAATGACCTCAAATGAATGTTGTGTTGTTGTGGGAAGCTTTTTTTTATCGATGGAAATTGGATATTATACAACGTGTAACAGAAAGGGTATATGCATCGAGAAATGTGTGAATCTACCCATGAAACTGAACAACTTTCTCTAAGGAACATAGGTCGAAACACGAAAAAAAAAATTGACTGCCCATACTAAATACGCTATCAGCTGATGCATTTTGTATGAAAGGTCACAATTTTTTTTTAGTCTTTCGACCTATGTTTCTTAGGGAAAGTTGTTCAGTTTCATGGGTAGATTCACACATTTCTCGATGCATATACCCTTTCTGTTACACGTTGTATATGATAAATTATACGACCACTATCCAACTTTAGGACTCATAGTCGGAAAAAAGTTGTATCAGGTGGCCGTATAGAAATGATTGTGGACTCCTTTATACGACTGTCGTATAAAATAGCGGAGTAAACGTTTATACGAACATATACTTATATGACTGAACAGACGTATAATCCACCATTATATGATCAAAGTAGGAAATAGACACCATAATTCTGACTTTTATAAGACAAACAACCGCATAAAAGTCTCTTTATAATAACTAAATGGGATTTCTTTTATTTACAAAAAAAAAATGATTGTTGGACTCCATTGGACCGCGGCCAAGCGCTCACTTTTGTTTCGCTGTACAATGACTGATCTATCTCAGGTGAGTATTTCTGGCGAAAATACGGGCGGAGTACTATTGTGACGTTATGCTGCGTCATAGCTTAGGTTTCAGCAAGTTTCAGTATCCGTGTGGAATGGCCACTGTGACGTTATACGTCATACTGCGACATAGCTTTGTTTCGTCAGAGTTTCTCTTTATGATAGAATCAAGAATGAGGAGCTCTTAAGGACTCAAAAGACACCGATAGAACTCTGATACTATTTATATTAGACTTTTTTTTAAAGATTTTGTTGCGCTATCTATACTTTTAAGTGACAATCTAAAAAATAATTTATAATTATTTAAGTAATTTTTTGACTCTATTTTTAAGTGGCAATCTTTTCTTTTCGAGTCGAACAACCTGATGAACCCTATTGTTTTATGAGCCTTTAAATCACAGCTATAAGGCCTCTGACCTGACATGTTTTTGTAACCACCACACCACTCCACTATCCGAGACAGCGACCAATACTGACGGTTTAACATGCCCTCCGAATAACGGAATCCTTATTTTTACAAACTAATTAGGCGATTGTACCTGCAATGTCCTAACCAAACTGGCGAAAATCTCACGATGTGATCAATTTGCAAGTATGTATCTAGGTAACTTTGTGTTCCCTGAATCGAACCCGCAACCTCCAGACCGAGAGACCCAGCGCAGAACACTACACCACGGAGGCAGTTAACGATCTATATCATGCAGTACTTAGATGTCTTTGGGCTAAGGCGATGACAAAGAATGAGCAAGTTGCTAAAAATAATCACACGCTATACCGGGTGTTAGGGTCAGCGTACCAGAAACTGATAAGTGATGCTCAGTCAACGAAACTGATCAACTTTCATCAGGAAAATCTTTCAGGAAAATAAAATATAATTTTGCTTTTCTGTACAAATTGTTTGATCGAGGTGGTCATTTTATATGGGAAAGTCCTTTTTAGGGTTCCGTACCCAAAGGGTCAAAACGGGTCCCTATTACTGAGACTTCGCTGTCCGTCCGTCCGTCTGTCTGTCACCAAGCTGTAGGTATCTCATGAACTGTGGTAGCTAGGGAGTTGAAATTTTCACAGATGGTGTATTTCTGTTGCCGCTATAACAACAAATACTAAAAACAAAATAAATTTAATATTAAGGGGGCTCCCATACAAAAAAAGTTATATTTTTGCTCGATTTCGTAGATAATGTTTCGGAGGCTGTTTCTCATGAACCGTGATAGTTAGATAGTTGAAATTTTCACACATGATGTATTTCTGTTGCCGCTATAACAACAAATACTAAAAATTGGTCAAGTGCGAGTCGGACAACAGATATGATTTTATTTGCCATTTTTATAAATGATGGTACAGAACCCTTCGTGCGCGAGTCGCACGTCTCGTGACTCGCACTTGGCCGGTTTTTTTTTTTCATTTCCGAAAAGAATTTCCTGCTGAAAGTTGACAGAGAAACAGTTCAGTTTATGGTACACTGTCCCTTACACCCGGTATTATGCATGTATTGCCAAAATGAGACAAGTTCACTGGCACAAAGCTTTGCCCTAATAAAAGCCACAACACAACAATAAATACAAACTAAATACATACAATCCTACTAAGTCGTTGTCCGACGTATTTACAAAGACAGCTACAGCATCTGGGAAAGTGCGGAAATACGTATTTACTGTCAACATAAATTCGAGTGAGTTTCGTCTAAAAATAAACTTTAATGTAGGAGGGATGGAAAGGTCGTTCAAGTGGAAACATTATCGTACGTACATTATAGTCACGCCTGTATCCCTTACGGGGTAGGCAAACGATCTCAAAAAAGGGCAATTTGAATCTGAAAGAGCTTGAGTACCATACCATCTATCTACACCCTACCATGGACGAATAAACGCTACTGAAGATTCAGGCACAGAATTATATATTATAATAGTATTCAGGTACCAGTAGAAAGTAGCACGAACACTTGGGCACTAAAAACTAGTCCTGCGCAGTTGGCCTATCTCTAGGAGATTGGCCGCCATCACCGAAAATCGGTGGGAGCACTATTATTATTATTATACCTAGAACCTACCCAATAATCTATCCTAATATCCCATTCTTCTGTTCACAGAGCTGAAATGCGAGCTAGCCTCAGCCTACAAGGAGTCAGAGCTGATTCGTCAGCGCAGCCGCTCATTGGAGGAGGAGCTCTGTGCAGCCAGGAGTTGCTCAGCAGACTTAGCTGATCAGCTTAAGAAGAGAAACGGTAAGCAACCTTAACGTGCCCTCTGAAACAAGAAACATCAGCCTACAAGGATTTAAGGAGCCGCTCGCTGGAGGAGGAGCTCTGCGCGGCAGAACTCGCTGACCAGCTCAAAGAGGAAGGGTAAGCCCCCTTAAGGTGCTCTCTGAAGGAAGGAGCAATCAGTCTACTAGGAATCAAGGAGTTGCTCAGCAGGCTATGCTAGAAGGGTTATGTTCCATTTTTATTCTCCATTCTTCGGTTTAGGTAGGTACTTTTTTTTACCTTTAACGCCCTCAAAGCTTTCCCTTGATACTTTTCAGATGAAGCTCTGCGCCATCTTCGAGCAGAGTTAGAAGATGCACTCACACACAGAGCCGAGCTTGAGTCTAAAGTCACCGCGCTAGAGAGAGACACCGAGCGATTAGAGAGAGAGAAGCAGCAGCAGGAACAGCGGGCGCAGGAGGTAATGACGAGGAAAACTGCCTTTTTCTCCCGCTAGGTGTCGCATGGGCGACTGTACCTTGAGAACTGTCAAATTGTACCAGCTTTTGTAAACAAACTGAATATTTTTAGAATATCAGTCAATGCCATTTGTTTTCCAAAGATTCCAAACGAAAAAAACAGTGGGAAAGAAAATTGCGTATTAAAAACTTCAATGCAAGTGATGTAAGTCGATTGTGTTCAGCGTGTTACAAACAAACAAAAGTGATTATATTGAAAAAAGTATCGTATAAGGTAAAAAACTGATAAAATCGCAATACCTACACACATGTGTGGACGTATTGGAGTTGTCAGGATTAGACTTTACTTTTGTCCAATGACCTTCTTCATCTAGGCTTTAGCAGCAGCAGAAGCGAACACAGCGAAATGGAGGGCGGCACACGAGGCGGCCAGGTCACAGGCGGCCGCGAGAGCGGAGAGGATGCTGGCGGACTGCGAGTGGAAGATGAGGGAGCTGGAGCAGAGGGCAAGGGAGGCGGACAAACAGAAGAAAGAGGTAGATATACATACCTACACATAAAGTAGGTATAGACAAACAGAAGATAGAGGTAGCCACGAGTCCAATGTGGCATCTCAACACACGAAGCATCTACAAGCGAAATATCGACACAATTAATGTAATCGATTAAATCCTTCTGCGACCAGTTGATGCAGCCTCTTTTCAGCGGAGTAGGTACCTCCAGCTGGTACGGTCAGTCAGCCAAGGCGATTAGGGCCCGTATTTATAATCAGCTCTCAAGAGTGACAGTGAGTTTGAGTTCGTATCAGAAATGTCATTTCAGTACAAAACGATCTGTCAAATCCATCCATACTTAATATTGCTCTTAATCTTGAGAGCGCTTTATAAATATGAGCGTAAGATGCCTTCAAAAGCCGCTCCAAATCGTTACTTATCTCGGTTAATTGTTCATCATCATTTTCCATCCTGAAATGTCGTATAATTGTAATAAATCTATTTAGAGTTTATCTCTGTTTTAAGCTGGTAGAAACAGTAGAACAACTCAAAGCGCAGCCGAAACCGTCCGCCGAGCAAATTGAGGAGCTACAGCAACTGCGCGGTAGCGTCGCTGAGCAACAAAGAGCTGTGCACTCACTCACACTACAGCTACAGAAGGTAAGAGAGAGTGAGAGGTATACTCTAGCCAACCTTCATCGGTGGAGGTGATTCCTACCGGCAAATGGTTGTTTTTAAAAGGATATTCCTCCTAAACGAATCAATGGAAAATTCTAAAAAAATATACATCTAAGAAATTAGTTCATGGTCTACAATCTCAACGTTTGAAAATATTCTAGTTCATATATAAGTACCTATGCTAAAAAAAATGTAAAAGAAAAGCTGTTTTTATCAGTAAATTTGATATTCCTTCTAAACTATTAGCAGCGCTTTCACGGTTCCTTCTGGAAAATATCCGTATTATGATTGTCTAAAATTGGGACGTTGCATTTTTTAATCCGAGGCGTAGTTTTTATGGAATTAGCTTTTTTGTGCGTTTTGCGCACATTTTTGACGCGGCCACGGACGTAGCCACCACGCCGTAGCGCGCGCTGATTTGAACTATATTCTAAGGCATTACGGGCGATGGTTGCATGTCTTGAAATCAACCGTCTTATTTGCCGTGGGGTTACGCCTTAAAAAAGGTATTACATTCGTTTGATCGGTGTTTAGTTTACTGATAACAGATTTAAATTTAGCCAAATTAGTATCAAAATCAGCTTGTGATGAAAGATGATTGTAATTTTTTTGCAGCAATGAACCCCACTGTTTCATCCGCGTAATATAATAATCCTTACAAGAAATACATTATGGTGGTTCGATGAGCTCCCCAGCGCCCTCCCAAGAAATGAATTTATTGCGTCTAAAATATAAACATATTAGGTAGGTAGTGAATATTTGACGTTTTGCGAAAATCGGAAGTAATTAAGTGGTTTGTATGGGAGTCATATTCAAAAGTGTATGTCCTAGTGTTGAAAGCCTTAGCCAGATATAAAAAACTGAGACACTTGTATATAGACATAGATTTAAATTTATTACAAATCATACGTAACGTACCGTTGATAATTATGTAACGTTGAGCGAGGAAATATGGTTTCAAGACAAACCTGACTTTATAGGTTTTATGATACCACTTTATGAAATAATTGTAATGTTTGTGTATATAAATAAATAATAAAAAAAACGATTTGGGACACTTTATTATTTACAGTTTAGTTAAGACAATGCAGGCTTAATGATTTTGAAATTTCCTCGTAGGTTGAAACGCGCGAAGAGGCTTTGAAGCTGGAAGTGCACAGACTGAAAGATTTACTGGACAAGGAAGTACGCATTGGAAAAGAAAAAGAAGAACGATACCATACGGTAGGTAATAATTTAGTAGCTATGTTACGCACAATCCCCGAAATGTCCTTTCATTTCGGCCATTGAGCGTTTTACAAAAACCATTTTGCGGACTGGTAAACACGAAACAGCCAATTGCCGAATTCATTGAAATATCAGGTGTAAAGGACATTAAAACAGCAGGCATGAGGGACAACTTAACGCAAGCAAACTGATAGGGGTTGCTCAATCAGGTATCTATCTATCTATACCGATGCTGTGTCTCCCACATACACTGTTTATCCTCGATCGCCACTGTATAGTACCTACATCTGGCCATTGGTCTGCCTGGAGCACCAAAAAAATCAAGACTTTGTTTAGTTTGACCATGGACTAACTACTCTAGAGGACTGCTAACCGCCATACTAGAGAGCGTACCTCGATACTCGATAAAAAGGTCAAAATGCGAGCAAACCTAGATGGCGCTGGCATATTGCTCGAAGAGTCCGTTGTTAATATAGGTACTAAAAAGGAAAAAAATCAATAACAAAACAACTTGAACCAAATTATCTTTTAAATTTTTTAAATTAGAAATACACAATGAAAAATGCTGTTTAAAACATCTGAATTAAAATACATATTCAGTTTACACAATATTTCGCTAATGTCAATAGATGGCACTGCTAAGTAGCGGTGTACGCAGTTTATAAGGGAGGTTATCAGTCCTCTTTGTTTTATTCGACCATGGTTTGACCATGAAATAAGCAAATTTCTCTATGAAACATAGGTCGAAATATAAAAAAGGCCCTCCCATACAAAATGTCATCCGACAGTTAGGAGTCAATTTTTTTTTGTAAAAGATGGCGACCCAGGACTAAAAAAATATATCTTTCCAACAGACAGTGGAGCGTCTAGAGCAACAACACAGCAAAGCGATCGAGACATTAAGGTCGGAACACACTGCGTCGGCCGCCACGTCGCGCGCCACACTTGAGCGCGCGCACGCTGAGCGGACACGCGCGGCTTTAGCGCAGCTGAGACAAGAGGCTGATCAGGTAACTGACTATAGAGATGACGCTGACTTAACTAAATCTTAACCGAAATTGTTGCCATTCCTTTCTGTTCTATCAGGATAGATGGAGGAGGTCATGTTCTGTGACAATTCTAGTCAAGTTTTAGTGATTTTGTGGGCTTACGAATCGATACCATTTGTGTTATTTTTCGTCTGATAAATGAGAAAACGATTGACAAATTTTCTGATCTGATTGAAATGGTTCTTTTATTTGTTTCATATTTTTATAAGTACATGGAAGCTAACACTACTCGGAAAGACACAGGAACACATAAGGAATTACGGCACAAAAGACACTCCTAATTTAATAAAAACAAACTTACAGCAGAGCTATTGAACAACATGAAGGATTATTTTAGGCCATGACCTACGTCTCGCTCCCTCAGTTGTAAAACAGCCATTACCACTCCATTTGGCCTGTATGAATTTCCCTACAATGTCGTTCGGGTTACGGAATGCTGGCCAGACCTTTCAGCGCTTTATAGTTTCCCATACTTGGCCGATATCGCTAATTATTCATTTAGTATGGGGAAGTCAAATGTATTTTAAATCGAAAACCAAGAATTATTACAAAATTTTAACTTTTTTTTCTTGTAGGATGCCAGAAACGCAGACAGGCGGCTGAGAGAAGTCACTGCTAAGGTAAGCTCTCATTAAGTTTAAATTATTATTTCGTTCTTAATAGAATAAAATAATAAATAAATATTATAAAAAAAGGATGATATCACATTTCATTATGTTGAGCTCAGTGAACAACAAACAAAATTATGTCTCAATAAAATATGATATGGCCAAAGGTGGCCACTTTTGGCAAGATCGGCATTCAAATCTTTGTGAACTTATGGATTACACAATGAAGAATTACTTGCGATTTGCGCAAAACATCAAATTCTAATGAAGATGTTTGTATTCTAGATGCAATATATTACTTGTGGGGCAGCACTGAGCTCAACCAACAAATCACCTTATGGGAATAAACATTGATATATCATCATATTTTCAGTTCGAGAACCTAAAAGAAGTGCTAGCGACCAAAACACGAGAGTTCGAGGAGGCTTTAGCCGAAGCTCACAGCAAGGCAGACTGGGACGTGATGCAACTACGCCATCTGTTGGACAAAAGCGACATCAAACACGCCAACACTGTCGAGAAAATCACCGAGGACTTCGAGAAAGAAAGAGGTTAGTTAGAATTAAAGTCGTTAAAGAAAAGTCGTTTCTGTACTAATACAAGGAACAAGACGGACTTAAGGGATGAGAGCGTAGACAGAGAAAACTATAGTTGACGTGATAGCATCTGATTCACTCACACAAGACAAAGAGCAACTTAGGACCAGGACGTGTAACAAAGCGAGACAGAATGATAAGGTTATTTGTTTCACGGCGCGTGCAGGTTTTTTCAAGGCCAGCCTACTACTGCGCTACTACGCGACCAAAACAAATTGGGCGCTTTAATATGGCGGCTTGAGGACATCATGCGCCTATTGTTTTGGTCGCGTAGTACATTATGCTACTATGCAACCAAAATAAATTGGGCGCTGCTGAATATGGCGGCTTGAGGACATCATGCGCCTAATTGTTTTGGTCGCGTAGTACATTTTCCGTCCCTTTCGGTGGCACGCTCAGTCTCAGTCTATAGGGACTTAAGGGACGCGAGTAACAAGGGGATACGAGTAACGCGAGGGATTTGGGACGTGAGTGATGCAAATGCAAGGGAAAAGAGGGGCTTGAATTCAAGGGGCACAAGAAAGAAGATGAACTAGAGACGCGGGGGACGTGAGATACCCTTTTATTTATTTATTTATTTACGAGCCTGTGGTGTCCCACTGCAGGGCAAAGGCTCCTTTTTTAATATATGCTTTTCAATTTCTATTTTTCCCAGACCGCCTTAACGAAGAATGGCAAGAAAAGATCCGCGTCGTTGAGGAGCAGGCTGCTGTAGCTGCTGACGAAGCCAGGAGAGCCCTGGAGACCACAAGGTACCATATCACATCACGTCACTTCAAATTATATCGCATCGGATTCACATCAGGTCGCGACACATCACCTCACGTTACATCACTTCACGTCACATCACTAAGTAATACTAATACCATAGCTGCGTTACATCAAGTCACATCAAATCAGATCACATTATTACACATAAAGGTCATTGTTCATTTTTGCCCCGGTTTATGAAAATCGTGGCGTACAAAAACGAAACGTATTTTAAATTTTAAAGAATTTAATCCCACTTTTTATTATGCTTTGTTATTTTTTATAAACCTTTGAAACTAGTTTTATGATTCACACTATACGGGGTGTAAGGGACAGCGTCCCGCAAACTGATAGGGGTTGCTCAGTCAACGATACTGAACACATATCACGAGGATTTTTTATCAGGATGAAAAAAAAATTTGCTTTTCCATACAAATTGCTTTACTTACTCGTTCAGACAGCAAAGGCGATTGCTGGGCAGGGCCATGCTGGGCCGCTAGAAACGGATGAGATTATTACAAAATATAATTATTTTTGTATAAATATGAATAAAGCGTTTTATCTATTTAATTTTATTATCTATCAGGTACAAGCTCGTCGCCGAGAGGGTAGAACAAGTCACTAAACTCAAGGAGCAGCATCGCCAGGAAATGGGTGAGCCTTCCTCCCACCTTATATGACCCCACCAAGGCGATGGGGATGAGCATACCCTGGACACAAGCAAACTTTCTAAAGCTAAAAATACATAAACCTACATAATAGGCATGTTGACTGGGTGGCTAAAATATTGTGGGTTTCATTCATCATTTAAAAAAAATGCTCATTTAGATTTAATAATCGAGTTAAAAATATAGAAGTTGTTGATTTGAGTAGCCAAGTATTTACGACGAGTCCAAGAGGAGTCAACGAGGAGTGACGTCATACCTCGCCATTTTCATACAAATAAGCGTTTTTGACATTTCATAAAAAGTTGCTGATTTGACAAGTAGGAAACAAGCGGATTATAGTAAGGCCTGTATATCTTAGAGGAAAGGAGGGCATCAACGACCTCTAAAAGGACATTTGTGCCACGTCTGAAAAGATTTGAGGGACGGAAAGAACTTTCTAATAGCATGGACGAATAAAACAAAGAGGACTGATAACCTCCCTTATAAACTGCGTACACCGCTACTTAGCAGTGCCATCTATTGACATAAGAAATATTGTGTAAACTGAATTATGTATTTTAAATCAGATGTTTTAAACAGCATTTCTCATTGTGTATTTCTACTTTAAAAATCTTAAAAGATAATTTGGTTCAAGTTGTTATTGATTTTTTTCAATTTTATGACCTATATTATAAGCCGTGCGGTTAAAGAAACGATCTGAAAATGGCGTCGGCTCGCTTCGTGATTGGTCCGCCTCGCATGCATTCTCGCTTTACCTAATAGAGAGTGAGCGACACCGCATGCGAGCGTCGGCCATTTATAGATCGTTTCTTTATCAACGGACTCTTCGAGCAATATGCCAGCGCCATCTAGGTTTGCTCGCATTTTGACCTTTTTATCGAGTATCGAGGTACGCTCTCTAGTATGGCGGTTAGCAGTCCTCTAGAGTTAGTTAGTCCATGCTAATAGCTACATTTTAGCCTCCCTCTACATAGGTACTCAATCAACAGATTCCTACAGTATTCCTGATGATAAGTGGCTGGAACAGTCTATGGTTTTCTATTGCTCCCAGAAGAATCCCTTTGAACACTTTCTTATAACACTTGCTTTTATAAATATTTCAGAGGAACAATTTGAGCGGTTCATGGCGGACAAAGAAAGCTGTTTGGAGCGAATGAAGGCAGAATGCCGCCAGGAGGGCGAAGAGGACCGCGTTAAGCGCGAGAGGGAGTTACTGGAACAAATTGCAGGTCAGTAATAAGGCTGCCTGGAGCGAATGAAGGCAGAATGCCGCCGTCAAGAGGGCGAAGAGGACCGCGTTAAGCGCGAGAGGGAGTTACTGGAACAAATTGCAGGTCAGTAATAAGGCTGCCTGGAGCGAATGAAGGCAGAATGCCGCCAGAAGGGCGAAGAGGACCGCGTTAAGCGCGAGAGGGAGTTACTGGAACAAATTGCAGGTCAGTAATAAGGCTGCCTGGAGCGAATGAAGGCAGAATGCCGCCGTCAAGAGGGCGAAGAGGACCGCGTTAAGCGCGAGAGGGAGTTACTGGAACAAATTGCAGGTCAGTAATAAGGCTGCCTGGAGCGAATGAAGGCAGAATGCCGTCAGGAGGGCGAAGAGGACCGCGTTAAGCGCGAGAGAGAGTTACTGGAACAAATTGCAGGTCAGTAATAAGGCTGCCTGGAGCGAATGAAGGCAGAATGCCGTCAGGAGGGCTAAGAGGATCGCGTTGAACACGTTGATATCGTTATTTTTTAATTTTATGACATATAATCAAGTTGAATGAACGGTAGCTCAGCGGTTAGAGCAGCGGCACGGTTGGCCGAAGGTGGTGACTCGTGGATTCAAATCCCTCCTTTGCGAAATTTTTGGTTTCTGTATTTAGATGTTTAAAAACGTTGGTATCGATAACTCACCATTAAAATAACGAACTTTACTATTTCCCACAGAACTGAAGAACCAGCTGACAAACCGCAGTGTGGACTATGAAGACCTGTCTCTGAAAGCGGCCGCGTGTGGACGCACCCTCGCCGTCACCGAGCAGGAGCTCAGGTTAGTTGGCACACTGGCAGTCAGTAGGGGCTTGGCTTGATTGTTGTGTTGGGCAAAAAATTGTTGCGACAGTTGTTCCAAAATCATTAATAGGCTTGTTTCCTGGGTGGCTAAAAATTTTTTAATACGTTTATACTTAAAACTGATGGCTAAAATATTATGGGTCTCATTCATAATTTAGATTTAATAATCGAGTTAAAAATATAGAAGTTGTTGATTTGAGTAGTCAAGTATTTACGAGGAGTCCAAGAGGAGTCAACGAGGAGTGACGTCATACCTCGCGATTTTCATACGAATAAGCGTTTTTGACATTTCATAAAAAGTTGCTGATTTGACAAGTAGGAAACAAGCGGATTGCCGACAAAGTTATCGTTATCGGATAGAAGTCGTTCACCTGTTAAATATTCTGCGTTTAGCGATACGCTACAAGCTTACGGGGTGTAAGGGACAGCGCACCAGAAACTGATAGGATTTGCTCAGTCAACGAAACTGAACAACTATCACCATGGGTTCTTTAAGGTAATGAAAAAATAAATTGACTTCTCCATACAAACTGATCACCTCGATCCACGATCACACAATTTGTATGGAAAAGCCATATTTTTTTTTTATTTTCTGAAAGAATGAACTTGTTGACTGAGCAACCCCTATCAGTATTCGGCTTACACTGTAGCACTGATGGATGCGCGCGATTTTGGTCCACCCCTTTAGCCACTGGATGGTTATTTTTTGTTTAACATCTTAGAAAAGCGTATTTTCTCTTTGATTTTCATGCCCCTGCTGACTTAAAGTGTATATGTATAATTGTTTACTAACATTGTGCACAATCGCTCCATTTACTAACTTCGCTTAACTTCGTTGAGCAGTTCTCAGCAGTGGCCTCGATTCTCACAACTTAACAAAAATAAGTTCATTAATTTCCTCTAATGAAAGAACAGAAAGGGGAAGGGAGTGTAAACGGACTTATTTTAATTCTGTCAGTTAGAATACATTTAAAACGTTTAGATGTCACTAAAGTCGATGGATAACCTCAACATAAGTCCAGTACCTATAGGTACAACACCTTTCCCCTTTTGTTCTTTAATGGCGAAAAATGACAGATAACTTATTTTAGTCAAATTATAAATAGAATCTTCGCATCATAATTAGAATCGACACCA
This sequence comes from Scrobipalpa atriplicella, assembly GCA_029255725.1. Classification (NCBI taxonomy): domain Eukaryota; kingdom Metazoa; phylum Arthropoda; class Insecta; order Lepidoptera; family Gelechiidae; genus Scrobipalpa; species Scrobipalpa atriplicella. The sequence goes on from JARACY010002635.1 coordinate 17,434, forward strand.
CTGTAATCTGCTTGTTTGTCTCCACGACTTCTAGCCCAAAAGTGATTGGTAGCTAAATTTGATCCCTAAACAAACCCTGTAATGTAATTAGTTTTGATTTAATAACTAATATTTCGTTGACTTAAATATTGTCTTTTGGACAAATTTGGCTACCACGCACGTCGAAATTTAATATTGTTTCGTCCTATTCTATTCTCTCCCAAACCGTTTCTGATCGTTTTGGAGGAAGTCTTTTGCGATTGGACGAAAGTTTGACCTTGAAAACTTTCCACCAATCAGGAGCGACTATTTGAACAAAGATAACGGTTGCGTGTGTCTTAACTTTCCATTAATTTCTATTCATTGTCACTAAACTGTTCAAATACATACATCTGCGTAGATGAAAATATTCTGTCGCACGATCAAGTCCAAAAGGCAGTATTTTAAATTCATAACTTTTGTTCTTTGGGTTTAAATTCCGTAGGAATATATGTGAATTCTACGCTCTTACGTTTAAAACCTCGCAAGGAAACAGTTTAGGTACACCTGCGAAGTTTAAAAGTTGTGTGTGAAGTTGACCAATCCGTAGTTACTGAGATCGCTCACGTGGTCAACTAAGCTGGTAATAGGCTCGTGCCCCTCTGTGGGGACGTATACAAGCTATGATGGTGATGATAGTTTTGGCCACCCGTTCCCATGGCCCAAGGGCGGATCCAGGATTTGTTTCTGGGGGGCACAAGTATGTCTGGGGGGGGCCACAAGTATGTAAAGTGCTGCTAAGTATGTACTGTGATGGAACCTCTTACAGTACAAAGAAACACCTGGATCCGCCTATGCCGTGGCCAGACTCTTAATAGGCCTGTGTTCAGCAATGGATGCTCAGCTGTTACGAAGAAGCTAGATTAAATAATCCTCTCAAGCGGTTTTCGGTGACGGCAGCCAATCTCCCAGAGACTATCTGCGCGGGACTTAGTTTTTAGTGCCCGAGTGTCTACGCAACAAGAATTCCCACATTCTGAAGGAACAGACCACGGGACAGATTGACTGACACAACCAAAGATAAATCTGTTGCAGGACCGAATATTAACATGCCCGTCCGATGGCATTTCCTGCGGACAATCAGGTGAATCAGCCTGCAATTTCGCAACTAAACTAGAAACAACAACCGAGAAATTCCGGGATCTTAAAGCCTTGCTTTCATGCTGGACTGGGAGTGATAGAAAAACATAGAATATGCCAGCTGCATCACCTCCCGGGCATGCTGTAAAAATCAGCTAAGGGAGGGTTTCAGTATATTGTTATTTAGGCGATGGGCTGACAACCTGTCACTACAGCAATATACCTACAGATAAATCTTAAGCAACCCTCAAAACTAGTCAGACGTGGCGGAACGACCTTTGTTGGGGTCTTTGACGCCCTGCCTACCCCATTAAGGATAGAGGCGTGATTTGTGTATGTATGTAAAGCCCAAGGTTCAGACCGCTAGACCACAGAGATAACCATTACAGCGGTGCCTACTTGTTTAGGAGCCCACTCGGCGGCAGTGGAAGCATGGTGGCGGTGGCAGCGTTGTCCGTGGGTCTCCTCACCGGCTCCATACGTCTCGCTCTAGCATCCTTCCTTCTCGCACTTGCCTTCTTCTTCTATCTCAACATTGTTAAGGACAAGAAGAAGTGAACGTGTTTCATGATTTTATGCCAGTCTTATGTGGTTCTCACACTTCGAGCAGTATACCTAAGTCGGAGTGAGCGTGATTGTCTATGCTCCTATTGTGTTGAACAATGAAATCATCGTCAATATCTGCCCGCTCCGGCAGATCTGCTTCCAATGTGAGAATGGCCGACGCAATGTCTAGTCAATATGCAAACGCTCATTATTTTCAAAGATAGAGACAAAAATTTAACTATCTCCACTCCTGAAGTGTTCAAGTATTTTATGATGAAACAAAATACTGCCAAATTGGACTGATCGTACCTATCAACTATATTTTTCATATCGTACGCTATCATTGAAATTGTAGGTACCTAGGTACATTTTCAATTTAATTTTGTATGTTAATCAATCTCATTTAAGTATAATCAATTTCATTTATTGTTCTATTCATTAGAATAGATATTTGTCATTCATTACTAGTTTTTGTATTTTCACAATTCATTTAATCATACTCCATAATAAAAAGCGGAATTTTAAGGTTGTTGAAGCACATTTTTTCACTTTTTATCTGTCACTTATTTAATAATGAAACATTTATTCATTTATTGCTTGTATTTAATAAATCATTAAGTATTCTTAAAAGTTTATTAGCCTTTTTTACATTTTTATACGCAAATAATATAATTTATTCATGGCTTTGTAGATTTTTTATAAATAAAGTAGTTAGATGTCAAAAGACCCGCCATTTTTATTTCTTTTGTCAACTTTTTCACAACATGGCAACGGACGCTACATTACACAGCCTTCATACAGCCACACACAAATAAAACCTCTTGTGTCCCCTATAACTCATTAACAGAGAGGCTTTGGCGAGAGAAAGAGAGCTACGGGAGAAGAGGTCGGAAGACGCCACAAAGATTAAACAGATGGAGAAAACTTCGAAGGAGCAAATCGAGCATTTGACGAGAAAGTGTGCGTGTTTAAGGAAACTGTAAGTATAAATGAATAGTAAAGATTATGAAAAACAAATGAACGCCAGAAAAAAAAGCATGTGTGCCGAGCACACGTGTTGAAGTGAAACTTCTTTGACATTTTTGACATTTCGACTTTCGTGTTCCCCGCCGCCGTGACGTATTTCGTCACCCGATATAGCCTGACCTTGTATTATATTTTCCCAATATTATTTATATGCCCAATATTACATTTTCTTTGACGCGCCTAAAGAAGTTTTCAAAAACAAATTAATCCTCTAAAACAAATAAAATGGGAGGCAGGCAAGATAAAAATAATGAAGAAATTTCCAAAGACGCGGGTTCAAATCCTGCCGGCGGATGAAAAAAAAATTTTTGATTTGTTATTTCTGATATTACTTATTTAAAAATAATGAACACTCAAAAAAACAAATGAATGACAAAAAACTTACCCATTTCATTCGTTGTTCACAGCGTTCATTTGTTTTGTTTATGTGTATGTTTATGTTCGGATTCAGTCGTAATGAAAGGGTTAGGCTTTAATAAGTACCTACTTACTCTACTATTTTTGAAATCATTAATATTGTTGTCATTATTATTGTATTTTTATTTCGTTTCCAATAAAATATGATTTCAAAACACAAAATTTTTTTCTTTTTTTTTTTCTGTCGACCTTAACATTTTGATTTCCCCATAGCTTCGACGACATGCGCACCAAACTGGCGAATCGGGAGCGGGCCACCGAGCAAGACATGAAGGCCAAGGACCGTGAGCTGCATCAGCTCAGGGCAGAGGTCGCCAGGTTAAAGAAGATGCTCGTTGAGGACAGGTTAGTTCCATGACAGTATAATGCTGATAATGATAACCGTAAGAGTTTAAAAATTGCGTCTAAGGCTCGTATTTATAAATCGATCTCAAGATTGAGAGCAATATTAAGTATGGCTTTGACAGGTCGTTTCGTACTGAAATGATATTTCTGATACGCTGTCACTCTTGAGTGCTGATTATCAATACTGGCCCTAGATAGGTATAAAATCCAAAACGAAATTTGACTGCACTAAACAAGACTGGAAACTATCAATTGTAAACTAGATTGAAATTTGCGAAGTCACTACAATACAACAAAGTTGTAGTACGAGATGAAATTGTAGACAGAAAGGATATCTAGAAAAAAAAGCCTTGCGACGCTTCGTAAGTCACGACGTTAAATAAGTAAGTATTCCGTGAAAATATTTTAGTAACGAAATGTTATTACAAAATAGAGGAATTCTTAGAAGATAATTTTGTTACTAAAAGCTAGCATTCTATTGTTATTTATTAAAATTACCTACAAGTATGTACCTAGCCTAGTATAAACTACTTTGTATTAATGCCATACCCTTACAGGGTTCATGTTTGTTTCTGAATTTACTTATTACACCTTTGTACAACATGAAAGCAAATAAAGAATTGAGAATTGGGTACTTGACTGGGTTTATACTTAAAACTAATGGTTAAAAATATTGTGGATTTCATTCATCATTAAAAAAAATGCACATTTAGATTTTAATAATCGAATTAAAAGTATATAAGTACCTAATTGATTTGATTAGTCAATATTTACTAAAATGTGACGTCATAATTTACTATTTTCATACAAAAAAGCGTTTTTGACATTTCATAAAAAGTTGCTGATTTGACTAGTTGGAAAGTAGCCAATTGAGAATCTATGTTGAAGAATAAAAACACTAATAAAATCCTATTGTGTGCAGTTCACCGAAACTAGGTGCGCGCACGCGAGCAGACGGCTGCGAGATGATCGCAGCAGCAGAAGAGTGCGACCGCCGCAAGGGTATGTGAGGATAGTAGCACTTTCTGGTAAGAAGCACATTTAGTATTCACTTCGCCCCTTGTGACTGACTAAATGGGTTGGCACCTTCAAAGGATGTATGGGTATCTCCTTTGCCTATATTATTATTACTTATCTAATTATTCTATTAACTGTTTCTTTGGCTTTCTAACATTTTACCCAGCTAGGGTGTGTGAGGACAGTACACTATCTGTCAAGGTCGGCAAGGAGCACATTTAGTATTCACTTCGCCCCTTGTGACTGACTAAATGGGTTGGCACCTTCAAAGGATGTATGGGTATCTCCTTTGCCTATATTATTATTACTTATCTAATTTATCTATTAACTGTTTCTTAGCCTTTCTAATTTATTCTACCCATTTAAATTGACTGCTGACCAATGTAGGTTGGTACTAGGTACCAACTACCTAAGTAGTTACCTAATTTAAACTTTCTTCGGTAAACAAAACAACGCCTCGCCACAATCAAGAGTAGGTCTCTTTCTTTAGTCTGCATGAGATTTTCTTACTTAACTCTCTTATTTATGCGTGCAGTTTGGTAAAAAAATATATAAAAGGAAATTAAATTATTCCAAATATTAAATTGTGCAATATGCTGCCATGCTACATTAAAATTGTACCTATAGTTATTTATAGCTCTTTTTGCCAAACTGTTCCATATAAATAAAGGTAACGAAAAAAAATTGCTGTGTATTTATATTTGTAATTTATTACTTAAAAACTACTCCACTAATTTCAAAGACAGGAAACTAAAACTGAAACTAAAATTAAAGCTGTCAAAGAACCTACCTAAGAAGTATTTTGTCATAAAAAGCTCCAGAAAAGTGCATCCGGTAAACGGGTGCGGGAAAACACGTAGCTGAAAGCAACAAACGCTTACAATTCATAAAAGACACTAATTCCCTTTAGGTACCTACCTAAATCTTAAATGCCTGGAGAGTTGTATCCTCCAAAATATGTTCCGTTAGTTCGAGGATTAATTTACATGATTCATTTGTTTACTTTTTCCTGCATTCATTTGTTTTTCCGGCATTCATTTCAAAGTAAAAAAAAATTCAGTTCACATTCGTCATAAAAAATACACCCTACTACTAAGTAGGTAAGGTATACCGAAAAAAACAAATGAATGTAGGAAAAACAAATGAATAACAAATAAATTAATCGTATAACGGAACTTTTTTTGGGGTTCAACGTTCCAGAAACTTAATATTTTTGGAACATAAATAGTCCTAAAGGACAACCCAACATTCATGGTTTGTGTTGTGCCCAATGAGGATAAAAACGCAAAGCTAATTGCAGATGGCACCACCAGCGAGTGTTCCAAAAGAGACCAATGAGAAGACGCAAAACTGATATTGACATTGACATTGACAGATTACTGACCAATCACAGGAAAAAGGAACACTCGCTAGTGGCGCCATTTAGTTCCCAGTTTTTCTCCCCATTGGTTTTCAGTGCTAAATCCGTTCGTTACAGGAGGCACGCACCGCCCAATCGAACCTTACAAGAAGCGCCCGACAATGCCCGAGCTACCAATCAAGATGGCGACGGAACAAGATGGCCGCCGCCGCGCCAACAGCGTCGACCTGCCCGCCGTGCAAGTGCCGGTCAGAATTAAACAGCTTGAAGGGAAGAAGTAGGATTGGACACAGGCCCCATTTTAATCGGCACACTTGCTGATTGCTGAATGTATCAGTCGCAAAATGTAACGGTAGGTACCATCCGCAAAATGTACCAACTGTTTGCTGCGACAATTCATTTTTATTTAGCATAAAAAATGATAATGTTTCGAAAAGAAAAATTTCTAGTTTCGGCACACTCTTTGCTTAGCTACTAAAATAATGTAGGTAAGTATATTTTGCGAATAGTATTTGTAGCACAGACTGCCACGTTATACAAAAGATATTTATTTTTGTATGTTTAGGTATGTTACGCACAATCCCCGAAATCGCCCATATTGGCCGGAATAAAGGAACGCTTCACGGATTAGCAAATTCAAAACGCGCAATCCCTGAAATGCCCTTTCATTTCGGCCATTGAGCGTTTTACAAAAACCATTTCGCGGACTGCACGAAATGAAATATCAGGTGTAAAGGACATTAAAACACCAGGCATGAGGGACAACTTAACGCAAACTGATAGGGGATGCTCAATCAATGAAACTGAACAACTTTCTTCTTTTCTCAACTGAAGTGAAAATATTTTTTGACTTTTCGATGATAATTTCCTGATCAAATCTGTTCAGTTTCAGAAACTGAGCAACCTTTATCAGTTTGCGTTAAGTTGTCCCTCATGCCTGGTGTTTTAATGTCCTTTACACCTGATATTTCAATAAATTCGGCAATTGGCTGTTTCATGTTTACCAATCCGTGAAATGGTTGTTCTAAAACGCTCAATGGCCGAAATGAAAGGACAATTCGGGGATTGCGCGTTTTATCATTTGCCAATCCGCGAAGTGTGCCTTTCTTCCGGCCAATGGGCGAGTTCGGGGATTGTGCGTAACGTTTATAAATCGAAGGATTAGCTATACTCAAGTTGAGGTCTATAAAATAAGTAGGTACCTATTGTTCAAAGTGTATGAAATGAACCCAATGAGTTCAATGAACCAGATGTGGGGCACGACGTGCCATCAAATGTTGTGACCCCACATTGGCTGTGTTGATGACTGGTACTAACAATCGTCAAGAGTACAGGATACGTCAGGCAAATTGGTAAACACTCGAACTCTTCTGGATCCTGGCAGTTAGATCAACATTGTTAAAAAATGAGTTTATATACGACATCATATTATAAACCTCTAAAATTATCAGTGTTTCTCTACTAAATTATGCATGTATTATACATATAAACCTTCCCCTTGAATTACTCTATCTATTAAAAAAAACCGCATCCAGATCCCTTGCGTAGTTTTAAAGATTTAAGCATACATACATACATACAGACAGCGGGGAGCGACTTTGTTTTATACTATGTAGTGATAGTGATAGTGAATCACTATGATGTTATATAAACTAGCTATTAGTTACACTTATAATCTTTTGTGTAGTTATTCATTACATTGTTGTGATAAAGTACCATCAAATTTACAAACTTTAATTCAATATTGGCCATACGATGTCAAAAAATATATATATTTAATTACGCATGATGTTTAATTGTATAATCTTTTAAATACCAGTAAAATAGTTCTTTTAGAGGATATTTTATCAATATCAGGATATTTTAAATCAATATTCACCAAATTAAACGCATTTTTCAGTTTAGGTATGTCCCTAATACATGAGGCTTATAAAAACTTAATAGCACCAAGATATAAACATTTTATACAAGATGCCATCCATACTTTCCATTCTATAGTACATTGTTGTCGAGGCATGGAAAACCAGCAATTGACGGACGAGTAGGGATTGAAGTCCGAGCCGCAGGCGAGGACTTCAATAATACGAGTCAGGCAATTGCTATTTCCGCCGAGGCTTACATAGTGCTTTTCTCAAATTAATGCAAGGAAATACATAAATAAAAAATTTATGGCGTACAGCCTCAAATGCAAATGGTTGAAACTAAACGCAAGTGTACTTTTCTCAAACATGCATGAAAATAGTCTTATTCCTTATGCAAAATCAATACGCAAACTTTGACATTTACGGTTTCTCAAATAAAAGTTTTCATAGAACTCGTCTTTTTCAAATTTCGAAAAAGCGCTCCGTCAAAGTACAAAACGCCATTCCTCTATGCCAAAACTCTCCAGCAAAGTACAAAACGCCATTCCTCCATGCCAAAACTCTCCAGCAAAGTCCAAAACGCCATGAATTCATGCCAAAACTTTTTTTTTCTAAGTACACTTGCGTTTAGTTTCAACCATTTGCATTTGTGTTGACCTAGCACTGAGGCTGTACGCCATAGATTTTTATTTATGTATTTCCCTGCATTAATTTGAGAAAAGCACTATGTAAGCCTCGGCGGAAATAGCAATTGCCTGACTCGTATTATTGAAGTCCTCGCCTGCGGCTCGGACTTCAATCCCTACTCGTCCGTCAATTGCTGGTTTTCCATGCCTCGACAACAATGTACTATAGAAAAAAAAGTTTGGGCATGAAGTCATGGCGTTTTGGACTTTGCTGGACAGTTTTGGCATGGAGGAATGGCGTTTTGTACTTTGACGGAGCGCTTTGTTGTTCGAAATTTGAAAAAGACGAGTTCTATGAAAAGTTTTTTTTTTAATTTGAGAAACCGTAAATGTCAAAGTTTGCGTATTGATTTTGCGTAAGGAATAAGACTATTTTCATGCATGTTTGAGAAAATTCTATATTCACATTTTTTATACTTATATAAATATTTGATTATTATCTAAAGCAATTACTAGTTTTTTATAATTTTTTGGAGTATAACTCTACAACATATACCTAATAAATAATATAGTTAAAATTTGCGGACTTTAATAATATCAAAACTAATTTTTCTTCGGCCACCCGACTATATTGGTCCCACGTTAAACCAATTTATTTTTAAAAAAATGATCAAAACAAATACTTAACCTCTAAATCGCGAGCTGGGGTAAGACTACCATTCGACCTGGGGCTAGACTAACATATGGCAGTCTTGCCCCAAGTCAGATGTTGTAAACAATTTTATCTATAGTACTTATTTAGGCCTAATGTCCAGCAGCGGACTGATACAGGCTGATGATGATGATGACTTATTTTTACAAATTGGTTTGACGTTTGGATGGTTGCTAATATTGCTATCTCTCTGCATATATACAAGTACTTTAAAAAATATCCTCGTAAATATTTATTAAATCGGAAGCAAATAACTTCTTAGGTAGTTTTTAATAAATCTAAACTTATAAAATCGTTTGTCCTTACTGACTGACTGACTGACTGACTGACTGACTGATTCATCAACGCAGAGCCTAAACTACTAAAGCTAGAATCGTGAAATATGGAGAGCAGGTTCCTTATATAACGAAACTTACCACTCAGAAAGGATTTTTGGAATTTCCCCCCTTAAAGGGGTAAAAAGGGGGTGTGAAGTTTGTATGAAAGTCCGTCAATTTTGGAAGTAGAATCTTCTAATTTTGTATTTAGGCTAATGATTTAAAAGTAATGAATACGTGTTTCAGCGTTTTTAGATTTTCTACCCCTAAAAGGGTTAAATACGGTATGGAAGTTTGTATGGAAACTCCGTCAGTTTTGCAGATAGGATCTTAAAATTTTGTATTAAGGCTAATGATTTAAAAGTAATGAATACGTGTTTCAGCGTTTTTGGATTTTTTACCACTAAAGGGGTTAAATACGAGATGGAAGTTTGTATGGAAACTCCGTCAGTTTTGTAGTTAGTTTAGTTTAGTTTAGTTTATTTATTTCACAATACAGGTTTCACAATATAATTAAATTACAATCAATAATATAATGTCCGCCGTAATGTGATCGTCAAATTGTACAATATAAATTCAGTAAATATGTCAACAATTAAAATAAAAACAATAATAATAAATACAAATTAAGAATTTAAATTTCATGTCGAAAAAATATTCATCTATACTATAATAGTCATAATACAAAATACATACAAATTAAAAATTACACTTGAATTAAAAATTAAAATTCAAATACTCTGTTACAGAGTAAAATGATGTTTCCAATAAAAGGTTCTTTAATCGACGCCTAAATGTTTCGTTACATGTTTCATTTTGTAAATCAAGCGGCAGTTTATCGTATAACGACGGGCCAATCACGCGCGGGTTTCGCTCAGCGAGCGCCAATCGGTGCCGAACAGGAGCTAGTCGTCCAGTTCGTCGTAGGATTCTATTTCCCGCGCTTACTCGTGCAAACTGTGACAAGTTTTTACGGACAAAGTTAATAACCTCGAATATATATTGCGAATAGTGGGTCATTATTTTATATTCGGGAAACAATTTACGACACGAGTGTCTAGGCTTTACCCCGGCCATCACACGTAGTGCCCGTTTTTGCAATATGAGAACACGTTCAGTCCGTCGATTGTCCCCATAGCAAATTCCCATAAGACATCAATGAATGGAAATACGCAAAATATGCCTGCTTAAGAGCGTAGGGTGTTACTAGTGATTTTATTTGGCGGAGCGCATAGACTGCGCTGCTCAACCTTCCACATAAAACCTCCACATGGCCCTTCCAGTCGAGGGTCGAGTCCAAGGTGAACCCGAGGAACTTACACTGGTTGCATAACGGCATGGGACTTCGGAGTGTTACAGAAAGCGGTAAGTTTACCTACTGTTCTACCTGAAAATATCATAACGTTTGATTTATTTACATTTAGTACCAGGCCGTTAGCAGAGAACCATTTTTGAAGTTCGTCACTGGCTTTACAGATCTTGTCGGTGAGCTCGTCATACGTCGGCGCGCTCACTACCACCGTGGTGTCATCGGCGAAGAGGGCTACGAGACCGTCCGATATGGCTGATGGGAGGTCATTAACGAAGATCGAAAACAGAGTGTTCCCGATTGCAGATCCCTGAGGAATGCCTATGGTGACATCGCATGGTTTCGATTTTACTTTATTTCCATTTATATTGAGTTGAACAGTTTGTTTCCTACTGGTAATGTACGATTTGATGAGGTGGTGAGCGTTATGTCTTATACCATATCTTGACAATTTGTTTAAAAGGATGGTATGATTTATTACATCGAAAGCTTTCGATAGATCGCAAAATATAGCCGATACTTTATGCTTATCGTCGAGGGCAGTCGTGACATAGTCGAAAATCGAATAAGCGGCTGACGTAGTAGATAGGCTTTTCCTGTACGCGAATTGCTTGTTTGTCAGCAACTTATTCGACTCCAGATAGGCAACTACACTTGACGATATTATTGACTCGATGATTTTTGATATGTTAGATACTATTGTTATAGGCCTATAGTTATCAACCTTACATTTTTCCCCTTTCCCTATATAAACAGGACAAACTCGTGTACATTTTAGGATCTCTGGGTAAGTTCCACTTGAGAACATTTGATTCACCAATACAACAAGCACATGAGATAATATCGGCCATAATATTAATAGAAATGTCATGAATGTCAAGTATGGAACGAGATTTCAATAATGATTTTAATACTTTATTTATGTCATTTATAGTCACATCAGGAAGATTAAATTGTGGCACATTTATGTCATTTAAGTGATTTTGTACGTACTGGTCTGATAATGTTTCATTACAGTTCAAGGGAAACTTGGAAGCTATTCCTATAAAGTGTTTGTTGAACACGTCAGGCACAGATGTTTGAGGGATGTCTTTGTTTTGGTCGTCTTTTAAAGAAATATTTCGGTTCCTTGATTTTTGGGATATTTCATCCTCAATCACACGCCAGATTTCTTTTTGTGGATTTTTACTTTCAGCCAGGCGATGTTGGATGTGGTCTTTTCGGGCATTAAAAGACAATGTTTTTATCAAATCGCTGTAATGGTTTATGCATTGTAAAAGTACCTGTTCATCGGGATATTTTGGACACCATAGCCGCCACAGATCTCCTTTCGATCCTCTTGTTCAGGCACAGATTCGCGTAGCGGATTGCTACGGCTACTACAATGAGCGTGAACCCAATAAAAAATAATAGTACGTAGCCGTTGAGATTTGCTACGACTTGAGTTAACGATGTTGTCTGCTCCAGTACGTTACTTTGTCCAACTTGAGTGATTACTTCGTGGTGCGCGATTCCAGCAGCCTGCGGCTTTGGGGTAGTTGCCTGATTACCCATCACATCACTTTACGCACTTTGTTCAATTAGTCCAAACCAAGATTCATCAAAACTTAGTCTTTAACGATGTTTTTACACCATCACAGAAGAGAAAAGAGAAAAAAAAAATTATAACTGTCCAACAGTACTCATAATAAAATAAATAAAACCCATCCTGGCAGGGTCGCCATATAGGGTGGTTCGCGGAGAGGTAATGACAACACGGTGTATGATTCAGTACTAATGATTTATTGATTAATCCTTCTATTTATATTATTATTATATCTAGGTAACTAGCTTAGGTCTTGCATATTAGTCTAGCCTAACCTACAGTACACTATGTTAATGGATTAGTTCAAGATCTTAAGATGATACATGTAATCTACTTTACAATTCTATTGCTCATTCACATCCTCTCACTACAAGTGCTAGTATTACCCCGTATAGTGGGGCAAGACTAGCAGTTCAAATAGTCTTTAGATTTCACTTAATAAATCGGATTCCAGTATACTTGCGTGAAAATTAAAACATTTGTATAAAAGTGTAAAGAAATCTTAATTTAGTGTAATTTTTCATTTAACAGTAAGATGTGAAATTTCAGTGTATGAAGCGATCTTTCACTTCTAACAACAAACTATGTTAGTCTTACCCCACCTTACCTTAATAAAAGATGAGGCTACTCCTCCTACCTTTTGGCCCCAGGGCAGAGTAATTTCTACGAATATAAACAAAACTGATGGCCTAATAAGATCAGTAGGTACTGGTTCGTACTTCCAAAGGTGAATATAGTAGACCTATACATAAGTTAATTTTATTACCTAGTACTTAAGTCTGAATAGCTATAATGTTCATCTTCTATACTTATAAAATCGTTTGTCCTTACTGACTGATTCATCAACGCAGAGCCTAAACTGCTAAAGCTAGAATCGTGAAATATGGAGGGCAGGTTCCTTTTATAACGAAACCTACCACTAAGAAAGGATTTTTGGATTTTCCCCCCTTAAAGGGGTAAAAAGGGGGTGTTAAGTTTATATGAAAGTCCGTCAATTTTGAAGGTAGGATCTTCTAATTTTGTATTAAGGCTAATGATTTAAAAGTAATGAATACGTGTTTCAGCGTTTTTGGATTTTCTACCCCTAAAAGGGTTAAATACGGTATGGAAGTTTGTATGGAAACTCCGTCAATTTTGCAGTTAGAATCTTAAAATTTTGTATTTAGTCTAATGATTTAAAAGTTATGAATACGTGTTTCAGCGTTTTTGGATTTTCTACCACTAAAGGGGTTAAATACGGGATAGAAGTTTGTATGGAAAATCCGTCAGTTTTGTAGTTAGGATCTTATAATTTTGTGTTTAGGCTAATAACCAAAAATTAATGGACACGTGTATCAGAGATTTTGGATTTATTATCCTTAAGGGGGTTAAATAGGTGATGAAAGTTTGTAATAATATCAACAGCTCTTTTTCTTGATTTCTTACCATTGCAAACCTTTTTATTCAAGAACTTCATAGAGCAAATTTGTGTTTTGATAATTTGAACAGATTAAATTATAAATTTTAAAATTAGAACGTCATCGAACCGGACTAACTTTTTTTAACCGACTTCAAATAAAAAAAGGAGGAGGTTCTCAATAGGGATGTACGTTTTTTATGTACCTATGTTACCTCAAAATTCCGTAATTTATTTTATCCAATTTGAAAGATTCTTTTTTTTTATTAGAAAGGGTATATTTCAATGTTAATTCCAGCTAAATCTAATTTTGATCGTGGGATCCATGAGAAATGACGGAAAGTCCTTAAATTTTATAGGCACACATATAGCTCTATTTTGATATTTTAAGTTAATCTGATGTGGAACTAAGAGTACAACGAAATTATAAAATGCAACGGGATAGGTAACAATTTTACGAAATTTACTCACCATAATGAGCGATTTTTGGTTAGTAAAAATCAACGAAAAGGGGTTGAAAGAATCTTGCAGATAAATATATTTTTGTACTATCCTTTTAACTACCATTGTTTTGATATTATCCCACTCGATAGGTTCAGCCTTTTTTTAGATACAAGGTAATAAATAAATAGGAAAACATACATAAATACATACATATGCGCGAAAAACATAACCCTTCCTTGACAGGCACGGGAGGTATATTTTAAAAGTCGAATGAAAATACCTTTCAATTTGTCTTTCTACAGTATTACCTGAAGGTGGTTTTGCTTGAAATTAAAATTTTGTTTAAAACTTTATTTTAAAATTGGAACTTGATCGAGTCAGATGCCCGAATGGGCCAGACGCGTGGTGGTGGTGGACGCGTGAGGGCCGACGTCACTGACGTCAGGGTAATAGTATAGTACTCTGTGGTCACTGATGTCTGCGAATTGAGTTTTTTCTGTGAAAATTGCGAATGCTTTCTTCGATTTCTACTTTGGTTGTAGAAATTATTAACATCAAAGGTGCAATGGTACCACATACTGTTGTGCCATTATTAGGGGATGGTGCTTGCCTCTTTCGAGCATTATCATCCATCATTAATACATTAAAGTGTTGTAAGTATATATGTGTTGTGTATGTATGTTAGTTTATTTGTTTGTTTCTTAATTTGTCATCATTGAACTCGAAAATTAATAGACCTATTTTTTAAAATTCTTTCACTATTAGAAAGCTACGCTCACTGTGCGATGCGCGTCATTGCGCGTGCATAGCAATATCAGAGTTTTACTTCGGAAAATATCACACTCGCACAGAAATAAAAGAATCTTTTAGATGTGGTCATACTAACAGCTACATGGCAATAACCTGATCAAGGACAAAGGCAACTTTTTACCGCGGGAACTCAATCTCACGGGAAAACTCTTCTAGCGGCGGGTGAAACCGCGGGGCGGAAAGCTAGTTATGTAATAGAATAAGTATTTACCTACTGCTGCTTTCTAACATAAATTTCATTTAATGTTAACACAACATTTT
Organism: Scrobipalpa atriplicella; assembly: GCA_029255725.1. Taxonomy (NCBI): domain Eukaryota; kingdom Metazoa; phylum Arthropoda; class Insecta; order Lepidoptera; family Gelechiidae; genus Scrobipalpa; species Scrobipalpa atriplicella. The sequence continues at coordinate 32,565 of JARACY010002635.1, forward strand.
TACTTCCATGCTGGACTGGGAGTGATAGAAAAACATAGAATGTGCCAGCTGCATCTCTTCCCGGGCATGCTGTAAAAACCAGCTAAGGAATTTGAGGGTTTCAGTGTATTGCAACTTAGGCGATGGGCTGACAACCCGTCACTATAGCAATATACATAATTATCTTTAATAACCCTCAAAACTTGTCAGACGTGGCGGAATGACCTTTGGGTTGTTTCGCTCTGCCTACCCCATTAGGGATAAAGGCGTGATTTTATGTATGTATGTATGTACAACATTTTTGTTATTCTGATACCCATCTTTGAATTTGAATAATTTGTTTGCTTAATCTTTATAGTCAAGTTCTGTAGTAAACTACTTATATTAATCATACATATGTAATTCTAAACCTTCATTTTTTTTTACCTATGTAACTTTACACAGTCTACTTGTTAACTGTATGTGTACGGGATAGTGCTTGGCGTAACCAAAACGTGCCTACCCAATGTACACGAAATAAAACTGTAATTTAAATGGACTGTATATTTATTCACGGAAAACTACTAAAAAACGATACACTAAGTTACTGGCAACACTATTACACAATCTGGCAACACTATTTAATGATCTGTCAAAATGAAAGAATGGAAACGGAAATTCTACCAAAAACTGAATACGGAACTATCTGGCAACACTGTCAAACGGAACGGCGCGAAAACTGAAATATTCACGGATTAAACTATAAACGGCACTACACACTTTCACTGTAAAGCATTGTAATTCACTGTTCACTATTCTTTCCACTTTCGGATCACTGTTCGATTCGAAGCTATTTCGAAAACTGTATACGAAACGGAAACTATTACGGAAACGATCACGGAAACTGTCTATTGATAACTATTCACGGACTGTCACGGAAACACTGTACTATACTGTCACTGCTTCTATACTATTCACTGTCCACACCACTATTTCTTATCACTACTGTCTGATCGGAACTGTATTCGGAAAACTGTATCAAAAACTGTATGCTTGCCGCGGTCTTCACCGCCGCTTATATAGGTCCAATCTCGGTACTGTAGAATTTTCGGGAAATAACTGGCAACATCGTGTCTCGAAACGTCAAGTAGATTCATTCATTCAGTAGTAACTTGGAGTGAGATAGCTACATACAAACTGTCACTTGTTAGAAAGGGACGACATGCCTAGAAAGTCCTTGATCATACGTCAAGCTGATAAAAAGACACGAACAGAATACTATTGCTATCGCGTTCTCACACTCGCTCTGATTGGTCAATTTGAATTTGGCTCCATATTTAGGGATACCAGCTCTGTAGTGTGGCCATTCTAAAAAAATATTCCGTATTTTTCGGGAAGTTAATTTAAAAAATAAAATACTTTTTGCGCCGTTGCGAACACTATAACTATTAATACTTTTACTCACTTAGGTACTTACCATTTTACTTAGTAGTTATTTACTTAATACATGGGTACTCAATTGTGTTGTTTATACTTTCCTATTAGATTAGTATACCTACTGTTAGGATAATAGGTTCTAACTACTTAAATAAAAACCAGGAGTCTTCAAGTCAACATTTATTTTTGTGTAAACTTAGATGTAAGCTTTGTACTTTTAAACATTCTCGATGTTTATTATTTTAATAACTTTTGATATATGCTATCTCTTTTACTCATTCGCGCTCTCGCTCCTCTGTCATTCTCTCGACCAAGTCATAAGTTTGTGGTGCTACTTCTTAAATATATTTGTAAAGTTGAAACAATAAATCAAGTGTTTAGAATCAGTGCATTTTCAATTAATAACTCAACTCTAAATAATACACATAAAAACAGACAATATCAAACAGTAACTATAGAATAGAAGTACGAAAAGGCAAAGACAAGGTAAAGGTATGCTATCATACCTTTACCTTGTCTTTGCCTTTTCGTTCTTCTGTGTTGTTGTTTGCCCTATGGCACTATCGATCGGCATCACTAACCTGTAATAAAAATGACGAATCACTCTGTCCACAAACATGCCAACACAACAAACTAAAAGATCATTAAAAGTTATAGGGAGAATTTCCGGCGATAGGAAAGTTCTGAACTTGACTTAAATAATTAGGCTTTTGAGAATTGGACAAAGCAGTCATGGGCGACATACGAGCCATTGGTACACTAGGCATTCTAGAAATAGTGGACGCACCAGACACAGTGGGCTTTCTAGCTTGAGCAGTGGGCTTTCTTGCTTGAACAGGTAAAGGTATCCTTGCCTTGCTATTCATAGGCATTGCAGACTGGCTAACCATGGATACTGCAGACTGGCCGGACATAGGCATTCTAGACTGTCCAGGCCTGAGCAGTCCAGATTGACCAGGCATAGACACTATAGACTGCCGAGATAAAGACACTCCAGACTGTCCAGAGATAGGCACTCTAGACTTTCCAGACATAGGCACTATAGATTGTCCAGATATTGGCACTCTAGAATGTCCAAGCGTAGGCACTATAGACTGTCCAGGCTGTCTAGACATAGGCACTCCAGACTGTCCAGGCATAGGCCATCCAGTCTGTCCAAACGTAGGCACACTTAATTGTCCAAACATAGGCCTACTCTCTACTCTAGACCGTCCAGACGTGGGCACTTCAGATTGTCCAGATATAGGCACTCCGGACTGTCCAGATATAGGCACACTAAACTGTCCGGACATGGGCACTCTAGACCGTCCAGACGTAGGCACTCCAGATTGTCCAGATATAGGCACTCCGGACTGTTCAGATATAGGCACACTAAACTGTCCGGACATGGGCACTCTAGACCGTCCAGACGTAGGCACTCCAGATTGTCCAGGCGTAGGCACTCCAGACTGTCCTGACATAGGCACTCTAAACTGTCCAGACACGGGCACTCTAGACCGTCCAGACGTAGGCACTCTAGACTGTCCATACGTAGGCTCTCCAAATTGTCCAGTTATAGGCATTCTATACATAGTTTTTCCAGATGTAGTAGTGTTATTTTCATCATTATCATCATCAGCAGTGTCTTGATTCTTTTTAATTAAATGCTGTATCAGCGTCGTCTTTAGGTCCAAATCTGTCAACTTGCCATGCAGCATACTCTTATGCGCCTGCACATGCGCTACCGACGCGAAGACTTCGTTTAGCTTCCCATCTAGCATTCTCATGTCTGCCTGATATAGTGCCATAGTTGAACTTATATCAGATAACTTTTCCATCATATTTTTTTCACCCTCATCTTTCATAGAGTAGTCTAGTAAGACACTTATCTGTTTGTCTAACTTGTTCTTCTCGTTTTGATAGACCGGCATGCTTACAATTTCTTCGTGATTTTTTATGGTCTTCGCTAAGGTTTTCAAGTACAACATGAGGTACCAAAATTGATTTTCTTTCCGCGTTGGGAAGTATTTGTCCCATAGTACAAAATCAAAAGTATATCTAAAGTCGCCGCCGATTTCTGCCCATAGACTCCACCATAAATCTTTGTTATTTGTCGTCGACTCTCTTGAATAGCAATTATTGTTGATCGGGTACGGCCTTAAAAAACAAACAATATTTAGAGAATAAACTTATTTTATAAAAAGTCGACCAAGTACGAGTCGGACTCGCGGACGAAGGGTTCCGTAGGTACCATTGTCTAAACAACAATCATACAAAACAACAATATGCAAAGTTGGACATTTACGGAATCTCAAACAAAAAAAAATCTTTTCATACATGTCGTCTTTTTCAAATTTCGAACAACAAAGTTGTCCTGCACCGTTTTTTTTTCATATTTGTCTTCTTTTTGAAATTTGACTACGCGGTTTTTTTTTCCACTTTCGTTTAGTTTCATAGATTTAAATTTGTGTGGACAAACTACTAAGACTGTACGCCATATGCAACCACTGCCCGAATGCAAAAATACGAGTCGATCTTTCAATAGAAAATTTATATTTCTATCATCGAGGTAGATACGAGTAATATAGATATAGGCAGCGATTCGGAAACAGCTTCAACTTAACTAATTTAAGTTTAGTCCTGTCACTTTCTAAAATTTGAATAAAATAGAGACAGCAACACAACAGCTGATTATAAACCTATTATAAACCGGACGAAAATGTTCACGCATGAGTTGGCGCCGATCGGCTTCAACTCATTCAGTCACTCACCAACCCTCAATGCGACTTCGCGTCAAAATAGTGACTATAATATTTTTAAAAAAATATTTGTACCGTTCTGAAAATTGCAAAAACTAAAAAAAATTACAGAAAAAACATTAATGAGGCATATTATCGATAATTTAACAGATTAGCCACTATTAATACCAACTAAATTTATTTTTGAAAATATCATTTTATTGCCCGCCATTTTAAAAATTACAAGCACAGATTAAAAAGTTGGATTCCAGAACTGTCAAATGCCACATATCCGTGGGTACGGTTTTTCCTAAGCATGTAAACTCAATATATATTTCCTCAAGAGTGGCACAATAGTAACACCTAATTATTATTGAACTCTAGACATGCGTTTCTGTCGCATCTGTATGCTCACCAACTTTCTAATCCATGATTGTCCTTTTAGTTCCGTCAAGTTATACATGACCTCTTATGTCGTGCTCGCAAAAGGTCAGATCAATCTGATTTTTAATATGTTGTTAAGACTTAAACCAGTATTAAAATACCAGATTTGAAATTTCCAAAGTGCTTGGGAAAATTCTGTGTGCTCGAAAAACCATAAAATTTTCGGTATTTTTTCAGTTTTTGCTCAATATTTTAGTGAAGGAAGGGTCTAACTGGTATAGTCATTATGGACACTCTAAAAGTAGACTAAATTTGCTTAAATTTGATACTAAAATAATCTCTATACAACCAGTAATTTCCAAGATACAGGTCTTCAAAATGAAGATATTTTTCCCACAAAGTGAATTTTCTTCATAATTTTGACCTATTTTGTAAAATATCTTCCAAAATACGCATCCCACTTCAAATATTATGTATAATAAAGCTATAGTAAATTTAATTAGCTTTCATTTAAGACTAAAATTGTACCTGTAGGCCTAGTGATTCTAAAATAATTATTTCTAATGATTTGAAAAACGGTTGATAATAAAAAAAGTCAATATTGGATTCAAACAGTTTTTACGTCTTTACGGTTTTATAATATCAAACACTTAATATTTACAAATAACATTCACACATAACTGGTCAAGTGCGTGTCAGGCCACGCGCAATGTAGGTTTTCGTAGTTTACTTTGTGGGAAAAAATCTTAATTTTGAAGACCTGTATCTTGGGAATCACTGGTTGTATAGAGATCGTCTTAGTATTAAATTGTAGCAAATTTAGTCTACTTTTAGAGTGTCCATAATGACTATACCAGTTAGACCCTTCCTTCACTAAAATATTGAGCAGAAACTAAAAAAATACCGAAAATTTAATGGTTTTTCGAGCACACAGAATTTTCCCAAGCACTTTGGAAATTGCAAATCTGGTATTTTAATACTGGTTTAAGTCTTAACAACATATTAAAAAATCAGATTGATCTGACCTTTTGTTAGCACAGATGTAGATCTTGACGGGACTATTTACAAAAATGGCGGTACCGCGGGGACACTAAAATAATATCTTCAAAAATAGCACAAATATGAAAAAAAAACGGTGCAGGACAACTTTGTTGTTCGAAATTTGAAAAAGACGACATGTATGAAAAGATTTTTTTTTTGTTTGAGATTCCGTAAAATGTCCAACTTTGCATATTGTTGTTTTGTATGATTGTTGTTTAGACAATGGTACCTACGGAACCCTTCGTCCGCGAGTCCGACTCGTACTTGGTCGACTTTTTATAAAATAAGTTTATTCTCTAAATATTGTTTGTTTTTTTAAGGCCGTACCCGATCAACAATAATTGCTATTCAAGAGAGTCGACGACAAATAACAAAGATTTATGGTGGAGTCTATGGGCAGAAATCGGCGGCGACTTTAGATATACTTTTGATTTTGTACTATGGGACAAATACTTCCCAACGCGGAAAGAAAATCAATTTTGGTACCTCATGTTGTACTTGAAAACCTTAGCGAAGACCATAAAAAATCACGAAGAAATTGTAAGCATGCCGGTCTATCAAAACGAGAAGAACAAGTTAGACAAACAGATAAGTGTCTTACTAGACTACTCTATGAAAGATGAGGGTGAAAAAAATATGATGGAAAAGTTATCTGATATAAGTTCAACTATGGCACTATATCAGGCAGACATGAGAATGCTAGATGGGAAGCTAAACGAAGTCTTCGCGTCGGTAGCGCATGTGCAGGCGCATAAGAGTATGCTGCATGGCAAGTTGACAGATTTGGACCTAAAGACGACGCTGATACAGCATTTAATTAAAAAGAATCAAGACACTGCTGATGATGATAATGATGAAAATAACACTACTACATCTGGAAAAACTATGTATAGAATGCCTATAACTGGACAATTTGGAGAGCCTACGTATGGACAGTCTAGAGTGCCTACGTCTGGACGGTCTAGAGTGCCCGTGTCTGGACAGTTTAGAGTGCCTATGTCAGGACAGTCTGGAGTGCCTACGCCTGGACAATCTGGAGTGCCTACGTCTGGACGGTCTAGAGTGCCCATGTCCGGACAGTTTAGTGTGCCTATATCTGAACAGTCCGGAGTGCCTATATCTGGACAATCTGGAGTGCCTACGTCTGGACGGTCTAGAGTGCCCATGTCCGGACAGTTTAGTGTGCCTATATCTGGACAGTCCGGAGTGCCTATATCTGGACAATCTGAAGTGCCCACGTCTGGACGGTCTAGAGTAGAGAGTAGGCCTATGTTTGGACAATTAAGTGTGCCTACGTTTGGACAGACTGGATGGCCTATGCCTGGACAGTCTGGAGTGCCTATGTCTAGACAGCCTGGACAGTCTATAGTGCCTACGCTTGGACATTCTAGAGTGCCAATATCTGGACAATCTATAGTGCCTATGTCTGGAAAGTCTAGAGTGCCTATCTCTGGACAGTCTGGAGTGTCTTTATCTCGGCAGTCTATAGTGTCTATGCCTGGTCAATCTGGACTGCTCAGGCCTGGACAGTCTAGAATGCCTATGTCCGGCCAGTCTGCAGTATCCATGGTTAGCCAGTCTGCAATGCCTATGAATAGCAAGGCAAGGATACCTTTACCTGTTCAAGCAAGAAAGCCCACTGCTCAAGCTAGAAAGCCCACTGTGTCTGGTGCGTCCACTATTTCTAGAATGCCTAGTGTACCAATGGCTCGTATGTCGCCCATGACTGCTTTGTCCAATTCTCAAAAGCCTAATTATTTAAGTCAAGTTCAGAACTTTCCTATCGCCGGAAATTCTCCCTATAACTTTTAATGATCTTTTAGTTTGTTGTGTTGGCATGTTTGTGGACAGAGTGATTCGTCATTTTTATTACAGGTTAGTGATGCCGATCGATAGTGCCATAGGGCAAACAACAACACAGAAGAACGAAAAGGCAAAGACAAGGTAAAGGTATGATAGCATACCTTTACCTTGTCTTTGCCTTTTCGTACTTCTATTCTATAGTTACTGTTTGATATTGTCTGTTTTTATGTGTATTATTTAGAGTTGAGTTATTAATTGAAAATGCACTGATTCTAAACACTTGATTTATTGTTTCAACTTTACAAATATATTTAAGAAGTAGCACCACAAACTTATGACTTGGTCGAGAGAATGACAGAGGAGCGAGAGCGCGAATGAGTAAAAGAGATAGCATATATCAAAAGTTATTAAAATAATAAACATCGAGAATGTTTAAAAGTACAAAGCTTACATCTAAGTTTACACAAAAATAAATGTTGACTTGAAGACTCCTGGTTTTTATTTAAGTAGTTAGAACCTATTATCCTAACAGTAGGTATACTAATCTAATAGGAAAGTATAAACAACACAATTGAGTACCCATGTATTAAGTAAATAACTACTAAGTAAAATGGTAAGTACCTAAGTGAGTAAAAGTATTAATAGTTATAGTGTTCGCAACGGCGCAAAAAGTATTTTATTTTTTAAATTAACTTCCCGAAAAATACGGAATATTTTTTTAGAATGGCCACACTACAGAGCTGGTATCCCTAAATATGGAGCCAAATTCAAATTGACCAATCAGGA
>JARACY010002636.1:0-40677 GCA_029255725.1 Scrobipalpa atriplicella
ACTCCTTGGTTCCTTCTAATGCAGAACTACAGTTCTACGGAGCTACGAATATTGATTCCATGGGTTCCACGGTTTTCCATACACTTATCAGAAACTGACATCCGTGTGTCAAACAGCACCGTGACGTCAAAAGGCACACTTACGCAGTAAAACACGTTAAACACGGAGCAAATATGCCGGCGAACGCAAACATCTCTAAAATTGGTTGTCAGAAAACATAATGTCGGCGTCGGGAGGGAAGGGTTGTCGGCTGCTTGCCTACCTTCGCAGTAAAGTGATTTGTACTGCGTTGTACAGTTCAATTTCAATGTTTCCTTTATTATTATTACACGTAAGTAGTTTATCATCAATTAAAATTGATTAAAAGAAAAACAAAATAGAATCTACATTGTTAAATTCTGTTGTTAAAAAGTCGGTGGTGTAGTGCATAGGACCACTCTGCTGAAATCTCACCATGAAAACTAAGTGTATGACGAAATATTTGAGCTTATTGGTCATATGATTAAAATTTATTTGACATAATCATTGTATGCCATAATAATTAGTCAAACTACATACTGGGTGTAAGGGACAGCGTACTGCAAACTGATAGGGGTTGCTCATTCAATAAAACTGAACAACTTTCACCAGGAATTTCTTTCAGGAAATAAAAAAAAACATGTAAAATTGTCTCATCGAGGTGGTCATTTGTATGGGAAAGCCATTATTTTTTTATGATAGAATTATCTGCTGAAAGTTGTTCAGTTTCGTTGACAGACCAACCCCTGCCAGTTAGCGGTGGTATGCTGTCCCACACCCGTTACAGCAATGCATTTTTGGTTTTCTAATGCACGTTCATTCCACGACAAAAAATACTGATACACTACACTACCTTATACGTATCTCTTTATTTCGCGCCCTCTATGCCCTTTCCTTATTCTTGACATTTTAAATTGTTTATTTGCGAACAAGTGTCAAGTTATTTATTCAGTGACAGTTCCTGTTCACCTGCTGTTTGCTGACAGTTGCTGGCTTGTGTGGAACACTATCGATTGTGTAAACCACGGAGTAGTGAAAACGATTTAGTTAAGTATGTTTAGGAAGTTAATGTAACTTTGTAAAGGTAAGGAAGTATTTTGTAGATTACAGTGAAGCATTATTAAAAAGAGGAAAGAACTAACCAAATGAAAAAACAACTGTATCTACACAGCGAATACAATAATAGCTAAAAAATGTGTCTTCTCCACACTACTTCGTAGCAGAATTGCTACAAGCTACGGCCTGCTACGATGCTACGGCGTAGAGAAATGATTTTCAACCCACAAAAATCTTATTTCCTTTCTTATTCTTCCATGCTGGACTGGTAGTGATAGAAAAACATAGAATGTGCCAGCTGCATTTCCTCCCAGGCATGCTGTAAAAATCAGCTAAGGGATATGATATGATATGATATGGGTTTCAGTATTGTAATTTAGGCGATGGGCTGACAACCTGTCACTATAGCAATATACAGATCCATCTGGAATAACCCTCAAAATTTGTCAGACGTGGCGAAACGACCTTTGTGTAAGTCGTTTACGCTCTGCCTACCCCATTAGGGATAAAGGCGTGATTATTATGTATGTATGTAAAAATCTTATTATTGCAATGATTTATTTAGCTATTTTTATCATCTTGTTATACTTATCTATGCTGCACTGGGGAAACCAGGGAGCAGAAAGCTTCTGGTAGGCATTGCCATTTAGGCGATGACGACCTTCATACAGCAATACACAAATTCCTTGCTAAAATGCCTCTAAAGTATTGTCAGATACACTGTTAATTATCTTGATTAATGGCTTTTGTGTAGTCACAATTCCGCCAAGGTCACGAAGCGAAGCAAATACAAACTGGGGAGGATGTACAAACACGAACACGAACACAGCGAACACGCGTATTCGGAGATACCTAGGACAAACACAAAACATCATAATTAAATATTAGTTTATAATATAGATATAAAAATAAATATAACATATTATAACTATTTATATTGAAAATATGAAAAAGAAGTATATAATTATTTAATTATAGTGAAAATACACAAAGAAAATATAAACTACACAAAATAGAGTTAGAGTTTTAATTTATTAGAAGATATAAAACTTGATAGAATATAAACAAAGGGAGAGTCAACCAGATACACCGTTACACTTTACCTACCCCGAATTTAATCTATTCTATGCCTGACACTTTACGCGTGCCGCTAAAATACTAAAGTTCTAGGTCTGTGGGCAATACGTGGTTTTTGGGCCAACTCATCAAGTTCAGGGTCTGCGGGCGACATGCAAATTGTACCACCAACCACGGACCACGGGCCACGGACCACGGGCCACGGACCGCGAGCCACGGACCGCTTGTTCCCGGGACTCCGTGATTACCCACCACGGTACAGTTTTGTTTTGATTCGACATACGCAAGTTTCGCCCGTTTGGACCACTGCTTGGTTATGATGTGCAAAACTTCAGCAGGTTCAGTGAACAGCATATAAAATGGTCTGTAGTGATTATTTATAATTGAGACGTGACCATTTGTTTGTTAGGTTACTAATATTTTAAATAATTTCCAATAATATTATGAATGTAAAGGAGTATTTAGGTGAGCAGTTCATTCTTGACATAAAAACAGAGCGAAGAATTGATGTGATGGGCTGGGAAGCAATAATACCTTAAAGCTACGCATAGTGCCTGGTTTTGCGGGGCAGAAAATTCGATTTTCTTTCAAATACCCTTACTGACCGCGAGGTATCGCAGATTTTTTATGATTGTTGTTCATTTTTGTCAATTCGCAAATCAACATTTAATTTGAACTGGGGTAAATTATAATATTTTGATACATCCCAACATTCGAATTTTAAAATCTGATGTAACATCATTCTTCGTCTGCCTGGTTAAATGTAGTGTAAAATTCCATATCTCGGTGACTAATTTGTCGTACCGAAATAATTATTTCACAAGTATTTTTATTTGCTACAGACAAAATGATGAGCTGGAAATCTAAAATTTGTGTTCGTTTTTCCATAATGTAGAATTGAAACATAGACTTATCAGAGTGATGCACCTCTTTGAGGTCACAAGTGCGTATTTTTATTTACTACAGACAAAATTATGAGCTTGAAATGTTAAAGTAGTGTTCGACTCTATTATAATTGAACGTAGCCATGCCAGAGCTATGCACGATGCTTACGGCCTCTTTGAGGTCATGCGGTCGGCCCCAGCGATCATGTGCGACCGAACTATTGATGTTTAGCATAGTTCCCGTCGAGTTCAATTTGTAGTGGTTAGCTTTGGCCAGACTTGTTTGGCTGGCTCTAGTGTTTAGTCTAACCGCAATCATATGAGTGTTGGCTGTGACTGAACTAATTTTTGAACTAATTTTAAGTTATAGGTGTAATTTAAAGTTGGTTACAACCAAAACACCAAATTAGAAAAAAAGAGGAAAGAGGCCGTTTGAAGTAAATGTACGTAGAGTTCGGTGCCGAAAAGGTTGTATCTTAGAAAATGATGAACGATGTATAAAATTTAAGCATTTTTAAACGAGAGGAACTTGCATTAATTATTTGCCTAATTTTGATGTCTTTTATTTTTCTAACTTAAAAAAGTGTCATTATGTATTGTGTGGGTAACTCGAGCTGTGGCTGGCCAGTGCCACTTCCAACTTCTCTAAACCGATTACTGTAGAGATTTCCTCATGTTTTCCTATTATTTTCTTCTTCGCAGATAATGTTGACTTGATTATGAATCTAGATTTATTAAATAAAAAATGATCAAAAAGAAATAATAAAAATTATTGTTTTAGGGTATGTCGATTTGTAAGACTAAACAGTCAGGCATTGCTTCGAGAAAATCCCTCTCCCATGTGACTCGCACCACTTCTCCGTGGAAACTTCTCCGTACAACTGTCAAAGTTGGCGCTCAGTGACGTCACGGGAGCGCCTGCGCGAGCGAGCAGCTACACACGATACTGCCTCCTCTTTCCTGCCGAACGACGTCTGCGGGTCGCGGCTAACCTTCGGCGCGAGGTTTGCGGCGGGAAAAATGTGTGTTTCGGTGTGCCGATAGCGGAGCGCCGCATCCCCGCAGCCCCGCCCAGTGGGCCTCTGCCCCCCTGCCCCCGCCGCCGCTAACGCGTCTTGAGCCACTTAGTCGCTAAGACGACGGGCACATTGCGAGCTCCAGCGATCACGGAAATAGGTCGCGCCAAGAAAGATAAGTTCGGATGGATGGAGGGTTTTGAATAGAGGGGTTTGTTAAATCGTTTTTGCGTAATATTTTGGGTGTTCTCTTCATGGAAGTAATAAGTGCTATTTGATTCTGTAGGTAACTGTGTTGTTCTTATAAGTATTTTATGACTATAGTAATATTGTAGATATCTTACCGATTAGTCAGAAAGACACACAAGAGGTGGGATAGACTCTACATCTAGGATCCTAGTTATTGAAAGTCAAATACATTGTGAAGGAAGTAGATTATATTGCAAACGTAAATGTTACGGTTAAATAATTTATTATTATATATGAATCTATGACTCAAATTGATGAGGTATACAAAGTCAATATACTTATTTTGGCTTTACACAATAAATGTGCATAGTGAAAAAAATATGACGATAAAAAAGGAATCTTATTACATCTAAAGATGTAAACTTAAAAACTACCTCCGCACAGTGACAAAAAAGAAAATATCAGATTTCTGTGGGCACATCTTCAAATATCCCGGGATCTCATTTAGAAGAGCCGACCCCGATAATGTCTGTGCACGCTGTCTTATCTTCCGGCCAGATATGGAGCCGCGAGCTGTCAAAATGGAGTGGGAAAAAAGGCGGGAATGCGGCGTCGCTTTATGTGAAGCTCGTCATTGCGCGGGAGCGAGAAGGTACTATCTAGAGGCTGTAGTAGAAGCGGGACGGTGAACACAACGTGGTTTATAAGAAAACCCAAGACGTTGGGCGTGTTTGGCGGGTGGGCGTGTGGCTTGCGGGTTTGTAGTGGTGCGTGTTGATGTGTGCGTGTGTACGGACACGGCGTGTGGTTACGCGGTCGCACCTGTGTGGGTGGCTCGCCTCAAGCGCGCTCATCCTTTTGTCAACGATACGAGCCTGTATCGGCTTCGGGCTTTAGTTATTAAAGTGCGCAGTTAAATTTTACGAGGATATAAAATTTCCATTGTCGGCCTGCTAGAGAGCGCGATAAACTGCTTTATGCGGCTCCTGGCGCGGGCTGGGTGCTCTTATGATAGTACATCATTTGGATACATTGTAAAAGCATTTTTTTTCCTTCAGCCTACACCGTTCAAAGGTCAAGATATTTTTAAATTTTTTGTTGAACACTTAACATTGCCGGCAATATGGCAGCCACACTATTATAATTAACATACATTTGGAACACCATCCACCACCATTTGGTAATACCATCTCAAATTAAAATTACCATATACGTAAAAGTCTATATGGTACCCACCTTATACTTTTTTCCCCATATGATGCTGTGTCAGAATAGCATCACCCATTTTACGCCAATTTTTTTTTTTTCATAATGTGAAGAATAAAATCTAGGCTTTGGGTAGCGTCATTTTCTGCGTTGCACTGCGGTCGCCGAACCGCCTGCCAATTCAATATACGACATATTTCAAACCCTCCAGCAGGGGTAGCCCAAGTCCAGCAGTGGACCCCAGAACAGTGTTTTTTTGTACTGAAGGGGTTTACATACTTAGAAGACTTTACATACTTGTGCCCCCCCCAGACATAGTTGTGCGCCCCCCCCCCCCCCAAACAAATCCTGGATCCACCCTTGCCTAGCTGGTATAAAAAACAAGAGTTGAAAAAAAAACGGTTCTATGGTCAATCGTAGACTTTCGTAGAAAACCGCTACGGAGCAGCTACGATCGCCGTAGCGTTCTCGTAGAAGGCTCTACGTTCTGCGTAGTTGTGTTTTGAATCGGCGAATGACTCGACGAAACTAGGTATCCGTGCTACATAGGGCACAAGAGCACGTTACGTCTCCGATAGTACTACATCATAGAAATTTCAAGTATGAAATATACGAGTAGTATTGTGAATAGTAAGCACATAGCACACCTTTCAAAACAAAACTAAAAACACCCAAAAATATTAATTTTCGTTATGAAGAGCTAAATGGTTGCCCGTACAAATTAAATCTTTTCACTGAACGTAATAAGTAGAACCTACCTGTACAAAATAGACCCGTTTAAGGGCAATTTGCATTGTTAATGCTATCGACTGGCTACTGCATAATGAATCCGATATACTTGTACCTATTATTTATACTAGGTTTATAGCTTTTAATCTGGAAATACTTCGAATAAGTAGATTTCTCATTAAAGCCTTTTAGGTGTGTGCGAACGCGAGTTATACGCAACTTCGTAAGTGTAGCATACATTATAAGATAATTATACATAGTTAGAAACAATACAATACAATACAATACAAATATTCTTTATTGCACAAGAAAACACATAACAATAACACAAAGCAAAGAAAAGTTGTACAATCGGCGGCCTTATTGCTAAGGTAGCAATATCTTCCAGGCAACCAGGTAGTAAGGAAAAGCTATAACAAAGAGTTAGAGACGGGTGTGAGAGTGTATGGAAGATATGGTTTCTTCAGCACAATTTGCTTGGTAGAAAAATATGGTTTTTGCTTTCTTTTGGGTAGTTTTAAATCGAAATGCGAATTCCGTTAACAAAAAAATTTACATAAATATATTTTCAAAAACTTCCTTCAAAATATTACCCGCATTTGTTCCAGCAAAAGTCGTAACTCCAGTCTTCCGTATTCTCCAGGGCATGTGTGGCGACATATGGCGAGCTCACCTAACTATCTCTTTTAATACTTATCGCACGCACACACCTACAGGCCGTAGCGTAATACACGCGGCCCCCTGCGCCTGTGTGAGTGCAACTTCTTTCGCCACCCCTGTGTGCGGGAGGATTTCTTTCGAGAAATAGGGGACGTTTCTTTGCACTTTCCCGCCAAGGTTTTAATGTCGACCACGTTTCGGTGGCGAACGCCCGCGCCTTCGCGGTTTCTTGCCAAACTTTTTTCTTATTCAACACTGGACTTTTTTTTTTGGTGTTACACTTGAGGACTTTTTGTGTTTCTGTGTTCGGTCGTGGATTTTTTCTGGAGTTGTCGGGTCCATTGCTTTCTTTTGAGGTGTGAGTAGAGTAACTATGTTATTTTTTATTTTACAAATAACTGTACTTTTCTTAAATTTTCTAGTCTCTTATAATTTTCAAAAAAAATTCCAAACTATAAAAATAATAATTTCTTATAAACAAAGTTTACCAAACAGCTGAAATTAATTAGTTGTAAGTTAAGGCGCGTCCGCAAAGTCGGGTGGTGCGGGCGTCGGTTGTTTTCCCAAAAACCGCAGGCTCATTAAGGCGCACACACACCGACGCGGTAAGGCCTCGTTCAGACACAACCACTTTACGCCGCTTCACGCATATATGAGCATTACGGCTATAACTTTAATTGGATTAATCAAAGTTTCTGAGTTTGTCACATGAAAAGTTATAGCAGGTGATAGTTTCTTAAATTAATAGTTTAGGTAGTAAACATTAATACGAGTATTTGTAATTAAATGAGACAAGAGTATTCTAGATAGGTATATTTTTCATCTCAATTAAAAATAATGTTACTTTTTACTAGTAGGAATAAAACAGCTTAACTAAGTATAAGAAATAAAAACTAATTAAAGTCATTAACTAAAACTTACATAGAAAATATTAACATCCTAAATAATCAATATAATTATCTACAATAAATTTAAACACACAAATAAATAATATAAGTAGTAGAATTTTTCAACTACACGTGGTATAAGAGAACCATAACTAAGGCCCATATTTATAATCAGCTCTCAAGAGTGACAGCAAGTTTGAGTTCGTATCAGAAATGTCATTCCAGTAAAAAATTACCTGTCAAATCCGCACTCAATATTGCTCTCAATTTTGAGATCGCTTTATAAATACGAGCCTAAGTTTGTCGGCAAGTTGTTAAAAACAGTTGTAGAAGTGCCGTTAGCGGTGACTATTGTAACCGTTGCTCGCCCTTCACGGGTTATTTAGAGTTCCCTTTACTCTCGAACTTGGCACAAATTATGAATTATTCTATACGTACCGTGCAGAAATATAGAATTATTGTTGTGCGCTGTCGTAAAACTAAAAGTAGGTATGCAAATAAATAGTAATATTGCGACTTACATAACTGAATGTCTTTATATAGAGTCTTTAATGTGATACTTTTACAGATAATCAAATTACCGATATCGCTATAGTACCTAAATATTGCATACCTTAAGATAAGTACAAAACTCTGCGTGCAGGTTGAACGCCGCCGTCGCATCATCTGTGATTAGAAAAAAAAAGAAAGTCCAAGCTCCTTATTTTACATAAAATAAAACTTTATTCAATTGAACAAAGCAGCTATAAATGTAGAGCAGTTTTAAAAATCCTATTTTAGAATCATAAAGTATTGTAACCTCTCGCCCCCGTACCAAAGTAAGATCGTCCTCAGAGGGTGTTAAACAGATTTGGTGAGACTCGATTTGATTTTTAATTTGTGTACAGGAGTGACAAATCGAAGTCACAAGCACAAGAACGGGGGAGAGAAATCTCCCATACTTTGGGGTGGCAGGAGATTCTTCCCGGCTTGTTCCACGTTTGAATTTAGAACAATGTTTTGAATTTCACACGATCCAGCCAGTGTCACCCCTCGGATGATTACGTCACTTAACGGAAAAAAAGAAAAACGGAAAATATAAATGGGGTGAAGTGGCGTCATCTGGAGAAAATGAGGTTTGAAAATCGAATAATGAACAATCTTAGAAAGTAGCTACGGGTAGAATAATAACGACAATGGATTTTTCATCCAAAATTTGTTATGCCCTTTAAAGTGAAAATAACATGACATTTTCATATACCGATTTTGTCTCTACCTGTTTTACAATAGTATTTCCAACTGAGTTTTAGAATAAAGGTAAACAAAGACTTTTTATTCAAAAACACATTTCGAAAATAAATGATTCGTGTTGGCAAATTAGTAAGTTAAATTACAAAAACTACTGTGTTGTCATATCTAATAGCTAAAACTTATTTTAGAAACAAGATTTTCGATTAAAAAACATGAAACTTTGTTTACCTTTATTCTAAAACTCAGTTGGAAATACTATAGATTGGATTGACAGCCTTGATATATAAGATATCAAGGATAAGACAAAGAACGTACAATTTAACTACCTAAAATGGGTCTAAGACTTACTTCAGCATGACCTATTTAAAACCGACACGTGTTCTCCAGGGCCGCTCCCAACTACTCCCTAATTGTTTACTACCAAAATACTTTCCGCGTAGGATCCTATTCTAAAAGCTCTCGAAAATTCAAATGAGCACTCGCGAGCGTGAGGGGAGGCTTTGACGGCTTTAATGTGCTCTTATTAATTATTAAGGCGCGAGCGTGCGTGTTATTAGCTGATTTACGCACCATAATGAGCATTTATTATTTAGAGCAATCGTACCGGCAAGAGTGATTGAAAATTTAGAGAGTGTAGAGTAAAGTCTTGAGTGTGAAATACCTATTAAGTTTTTGTACAAAAACAATGCACTATTTGTATGAGCTGCTTTTAATTCAAGCTTTCACTCAGTTTAAATCATTCACGGAATGTTAATTTTTCTAACTTTTAATTCGTTGGCGTTTGTAGGTGTATTTATTTTATATTAATGATTCTATAACAAATTATACGGCAGATATTATTGAAATATAAATAATTCCTTTAAAGACAAGACGGGTCCACTAGTCCACTAATTCACATAATATCACTTGTAGATTAATGAAAATTATCTTGTGATAGACATATCTACTTATTTCCACCGTGAAATACATATTATTACAACAAGAAAACTCATTAAGCGACTGTAAGAGTGCGACGGAAAGTTATCTTGGTATGTGTCGTACACATTTTTAAGGTTTAATTCTGCCACATAAACCCCTTGCAAAAGGACGACCCTTGCAATATTGGTGACAATAAACAACATCGGGCACAATCAAGCAGTAAAATAAGAATCGCGTGGAATGCGCGGGGCTTGTGACGTCATTTATTAAACCCGGGCGCCGGATGCCGAGGTTTCAACTCGCAAAGGATTTAAATTAAATATTTTATTTTGCACCGTGTCTTGGCCTACAATTTTGCTATGGTGTAGCGTGTTACGGTATCGTACTACATTTTCTAGATTATTGATATTATTATTTTAGATGGACATAACGGTTTTAACCTATTCTAGAAGCCACCAAAAACAAAACAATATATCTTTCTCTTGAAATTATGGTGGGATTTTTGGTCACTTGTGATAAGAGTGCAAAATGAATGATTTTTTACACAAATTATGTAGCCATCGATATCACAGAGAGTATGATAACGATAATATGAGCGATTGGATCAGTAAATAGAACAACTCTACCAATGTGTCTTACAAAACGACTAAGCCTACGAATTTGGTTAATTTTACAAGTTGTCAAATTTCATTGATGGCAGCATACTTTCAAAGTCAGTATATAAAAAAGCCTATATAAAAAAGATTGTATCGATGCATTTAACTACTATCCTGTTTGATTGTGCGTCATGTTGTTTATTGCCAGCGATATTGCACCGAAGGGTCCACCCTCCTGATAAAACCTCTATTGGTTTGGATTTTTATGTTACATTTTAAATTAAAGTAGGGTGGCATATTATATGCGAAATCGATCGTTTTCATATAAAAAGTTGATAAATATTTTATGATGTTTATCCCGCTTGGTTTTATGATTTAAGTTAATGATTTATCTAAAGGATTATATTTAAAACGTATTTTTAGCTAATTTCTAGTATCCAATATGATCCAATATTCAAGATTGACAGTGACACCATGCATTTGACATGTTGGGGATAAAATTAGATGTTAGAAATATTATAGTTTTATAAAAGTTTTCCATTTTAAAGAGCTTAAATTCGATTTTTATTAAATACATTTTCTTTATAGATTAATATATATTGTATCTTTTCTTCCATGCTGGACTGGGACTGGGAGTGATAGAAAAACATAGAATGTGCCAGCTGCATCTCCTCTCGGGCATGCTGTAAAAACCAGCTAAGGGATTCGAGGGTTTTAATGTATTGCAATTTAGGCGATGGGCTGACAACCTGTCACTAATAGCAATACACATGGCCATCTGAAATAACCCTCAAAACTTGTCAGACGTGGCGGAACGACCTTTCGGTCGTTTTCGCTCTGCCTACCCCATTAGGGATAAAGGCGTGATTTATGTATGTATGTATGTATGTATCTTCTGTGGTGATAATGCCCTCATCTTTAGCAGGACGTTACTATCAACTGAGTTATCGAGACTGATCCCAGTTCCTGCTCTCTCTTAACTAACTTGTAAACCATGTCTGAAGGTATCAAGCATCTTAGGCCCACTCTGGCCCCCCACTATTTGCTCATCTAAACCTTGTCCGGAGGTGTCAGTCGTCTTAGGCCCACGATTTGAATATCTGAGCCTTGTCGGGCCGGACACGATCGGATATTACATTTGCTAACCCATTTGTACACGTCCATGGGGAGCAGGGATGGGATAGGCCTCCGTTGATGGTCCGCTAGGCCGCTGACTGCCGGGATTTGGCGATGGGATTTGAAGGTCATGTTGATATACTTATTAGTGTAAGTGTAAATGCAAAAGTAAAAAAAAAATGATGCCGTAATATAAATTATGGTGGTTCTTTAGACGAAGCGCGTTACATCGCGTCGATTGACTTTTAACCCACACGACAGAAATAAGAAGATGAAGCGCGTTACATCTCTACAATAGATTCTTATGATATTTTAGTTTTTATTCAATCAACACGTTTCGATTAATCACAGGTCCAGTCTTATTTATTTTATTTACAATACTTAGCATCTTTAATCACCGGTAGTCCGGCCCTGCACCTATAGAACCATCATTATCCTCACTGTCCGTCTCCAGGGACACCCTAAGGAATTCCGCCCTTCTATTGATTCCTTCACCATAGGCCCTTTAAAATTGACCCCATAATACGTGTAACTGGACGCACAAGGGTCACCCTTTGTCCTGCAGATGTGGCAAAAATTAGGAGAGGGTTTTCCAGGTGCAAAAGAAAATTGAAAGGGAAAAAATTAAAATGATGTCGGTTTTTTGAGAGCATATTTGTTACTGATGATGGGGGACTGTCGATAAAATGGTTTTTACTTGAATCACCGTAATATTTATCTTCGTCAATCGAACATGAATGAAACGACATAGATTGTGAACGTATCAGTAAAAATGGTAAATCTGTTAAATAGTTGAAAGATTCTAAACATTAAATAACATTACATTAAAGTCTGAAAAAAGTCATAAGGGTATTTTTTGAATAAATAATGAAACTCACACCCTAAATCTCTTAAAACCCCGACGGACATAAAAATAACAATAAATAAGCAAGATAATTACGAATAAACATTTAAAACAAAGAACATTTCCGGGACCATCGGCCCGTGAAGGTTTTATTAAAAATATTGTCCGAGGGCCGAGGTAATGTATCTCTCCCATCTTTACCCTTAAACCATCCTTTAGGGTGGTAAAACAAGCTCGTTTTACCATGGGTTAGACATTTAACACTCAAAACAATAAGGTCCTTCAGATCAGATTTTTTTTTTTGCACTAGAAGATCTATTAGGACCTTCGGTGGAAATGTTATGGAGATACACCAAATTACCAATTTATCATTAAGCACCGTATATAAAGTCCACTATCCAAAGGTTGCCTGGTAGAAATTGCTACTTACATATTGTACTCTTTAATTTATGTTGTTTTTGTTATTTTTTGTAATAATAAGTAAGCAAATAATACTGGCGAAATAATAGGAATATTCGCTTAATAAGTAACAACAAAAATGATAACCAGTGTTGCCAACTTTCTAAATCAAAATTATCGGATTTTGCTCTTAAAATTATCGTACAATTATCGTACATTCATATTTATCTTAATTTTGGTAAAATATGCAATAAAAGTCACATTTTTTGGTTCTAGGGTGAATTTTAAATCAGTATTAAACTAATTTTTTTCTGCCCTCAGTTAAAACAAGCAAACTATCTATATAAACTATAATAGTATACAAACAAAACTTGCTGCAAGCTAAGTGCAAGCAAACCAGTTTTTCTCACTTACTCCACTCATGAAAAAATGTGCTTAGTAAACTGTTAACTTAGCTAAAATACGTATTGTAAAAAGAGAAAGATGACTAAGATTTGTACGCTTTCAAGGCATATATGACTCACTTTTTGTTATTGACGTATGACGTTACATGAAATGAAAATGTCTTTCAAAATTATCGTATGAATTCAAAAAATATCGTACGTAGTAGTGAAATTATCGTACTATCGTACATAATTATTTTTTATCGTACTGCACCTCAAATTATCGTACAAATACGATAATTATCGTACGGTTGGCAACGCTGATGATAACAAATAATATTCCCTGAAGTTACTCATTCCAGAATACCAAAAATAGCAAATAGGTACATACGGCTTTTCGGCCTGTATTTATAATCAGCTCTCAAGAGTGACAGCGAGTTTGAGTTCGTATCAGAAATGTCATTCCAGTACAAAATCACCTGTCAAATTCGCACTCAATATTGCTCCCAATCTTGAGATCGCTTTATAAATACGAGCCTTAAGCCCTAGAAATATGTATAGAGCCGCCGCCCCTATGCATGTTCTATTATTCAACGAGCAGTATATGCATATTTTTGAGCTTAGATTTTATTGCTTACCTATTCATGAGCATATTCTCTAAAATCTCAATTTAATATTTTATATATAAAGTGATTTTCTTAAATTTGTCATTTTCACCACGGTGACTGATAAAATACCTCAAACGGGAAAACCTATTTAACCGCGGGTAAAACTACCAGGCAAAGAGTTTGTTATCTTCATTATTACTCAGTTCGTCCTTATCCGTCACTTGGTCATTTCACAAATAGTAAAATAAGTGAACATAGTCGCGAGTGTTTAAAAAGTTGTACTTTTAACAATACAATTTTTTCGTATTATTTCTTTGCTACAAGTTATAAAAACAATGACAAATGATGTGATTTTAAGCAACATGACATTACACTAATCTCTCGTCTACATCAAACGGGATCAATCCGATCATCAATTGTCAACAATGTGTGTAAGCCTTTACGACGAAGAGGCAGTAAAAGACATGTAGATACACCCTTACCCGTTACCCGTTACCCCTTGAGGAAATCGGAATTAGGTTTACATCCCAATCCGTATCGGGTAACAGGCTATTTGTACGCCCCGGGCAAGGGGTCGCTTGCTACCGGGTGGATCCCGGCCCTAACTTCTAAGTATTATTGCCTATGCTGTCCGGGTAAAGAAATGAATTAAAATAAAGGGTTCACTTTGAGGGATATTGATTTACGTGACTTCTCGTTGGGTTTTTATCTGGAGAAATAAATAAGAAAGTATTTAAGCTATATTGGGTTATCAAGATGACAAAGGACCACATGAAGTCAGAGAATTTAAACCGCCTAATCCCACTACATAAATCATTCCAGGCCGTTTAAATGAGTTTGTCTAACGACTACCTATTATTAGAGATATCGACTTATTCTCGGAAGTACGGAATGAACTGTTTTCACAAACAATCAGGTGATTCAACCTGTTCTAATATTGACTATTATTAGTAGCAATTCGTAGTTGAAAAATCACGACATACCTGTCATTTTATATCACGAGAGAACAGAACGCGACGGCAATAATTTTAGTCAAGATTTAGTTAAGCCGTGCTCTCAACGAATCAATAGCAAATTACTGAAATGTAAATAACGAAATCTATGGTCGACGATCCTAAATATCGATTTTTTCATGTAAAATTCTATTGTGTTCCTTTTATCAAGGGTGGTTGACATGGATATGGGAGATCAGAAGGGTCGTATCGTATGATCAATTGATCGCAGGGAAACTGTAAAGAGGTGGTTAACCAACCGTGCCCAGCAACATGGGGCACCCAGGGGCATCCGGAGTGATATATAGCTATTAGGTTTAAAAAAAAAAACATACATAGAATCCCGCTTCTATCCCTAATGGCGCAGGCAGAGCGTTAACGATCTAAACAAAGGTAGTTCCGCCACGTCTGACAGTTTTTTCTCCCAACCCGTAAATTACAATACACTGAACTGAAACCTTCGAATCCCACTGCTAGTTTTTGCAGCATTTCCGGGACAAGAAGCAGCTATCACATTCTATGTTTTTCTTTAGCTCCTGTTCCAGCATAGAAGTTAATGAAAAGAAAATAAATATGAATGACTGCGCTGCACATTAGTGCACATACACACTATGTCTAAGGTTTAGTTTGTCTGGGCCTTGGACTCAGCTTGGAGGTTCTAGGAGAAATTACTACAGGGAAAATAAGGACAATGGAGACTGTATTTTTAATTCCTGACAAATTCCTTGCGTTTTAAGACAGACCGTACCTTTTAATAAAATTTACCGAATATATTGATATATTTGAACGAATGCATTTATTTATATTTTTACTTTACCATTCCCTCTTTAATATTCTTCAATTCGCTCGACTACCCACTGATTGTACGTATGTGCGTAACTATTGTGCGTGCTTCGATCTTTGATCTACTGTCGCTTCTGTTAGACTGTCAATAATAGAGCACCTTTGAAAGTTCAAAGCGTGGTTCAAAGTTGTCTTGTTGCGTGAGCTGTAACGAGCTGTTAGTTCATATTGTCATGTTTCTTTTGTGAAAATGTTGTTATATTTTGTTATTATTATGAATAAATTCATGATTTTATATAATTATATTATTTTTCTGCAATTGGTTTGGTAGCCAGTGGTGATCGTGACAGAGTCTAAAATGAAGTAAGCCCACTCAGAAATCCAAGTAAAATGTAGCAAACACACAAAACTGGGATCTTTATACTCAAGAAATACCCATACCAAACCGAAAAGTGTTTTTAGATGGGCCATATTATAAAAACGGACAATGATGTTATCTTTTTTTGACAGATTCCCAAATCCACCATGACTGTACGGCTTGTGTCATCACATCGACCTTCAAAACAGCCTTCAGTACCCACAAATCGGACTGTAGAAGTTATGTGACGGATATTACAACTGACAGTTCATAATAGTGATGTCAAAGTGATTTTTTTAAAACTAGTGTCACACTTTAGTGATGCCAAAGTGATTTTATAGAAACTAGTGTCGTACTAGAAGACAAAGTGATTTAAAAGAAACTAGTGTATGTAGAACTATTGGACCATGCATCTGTCTAGCGAAGTGAGTTCAACCACGAGTGGTCTTGGCCACGAGGCGCCTCCGGGGAGCTACCACGGTGGATTGCCAAGTCAGCCTCTGACAGCAGAGCTGCTGGCTGAGAGAACGCTAGAAGGGCTATTAGCTGATCACCCAGGGGAGCTCGTTAAGACTGGCAGTCCGCATGTTGTGAGTATAACCTTAAGATCTATTATTTTAGTATTACCCAAGTAAAGTAAGTATGTATTTCTTCCATGCTGGACTAGGAGCGATAGAAAAACATAGAATGTTCCAGTTACATCTCCTCTTGGGCATGCTGTAAAAACCAGCTAAGGGATTCGAGGGTTTAAGTTTATTGATATTTATAGACGATGGGCTGACAACCTGTCATTATTTTATTTATTTTATTTTATTTGGGAAGCTTACAGCCTATTTTACAATATGACTTAAATAATAAGTATGTATATGCCAATTACAAGCTACCAATAGATAGATATGTAGATAGCAATATACATTATCATCTGTAATGACCCTCAAAACTTGTCAGACGTGACGAACGTTTTTGCTCTGCCTACCCCTCTAGGGATAAAGGCATGATTAATGTATGTAATATAAGTATGACCCAGAATTCAAAGATGACACATTTTGAACGACAAAGCTGTTAATGTCTTTATCCTTCGGGATAACCAGAGGACCAACGATCGTGTACGTGTTATACGACCTTTTTGTACTGATTTTTACAGTGAGTTCAAAATTAAAAAGCTACTTACATAATTTTTTATTTTTTATTTCCGTCCAACATGAAAATGAAAGTACAGTCAGGAGTACGATTATCTGACCCTAGCAAGAACTGTGCGCAGTTAGAACTGTACAAGAGCTAGGGTCAGATAATCGTACTCCTGTCTGTACTAAATGCATTACTTGTGTTATGTGTCTTGCATTGGTTTATGTCATACTCTTCATAATAACTTTATTATAACTTTCCCGCCTTAAAAATATTTGTAATATATTCCTATTTCATGCACTGATTTATTTTCCCTCATTATACCCATTATCAACTTTCAGGTGTGCACAGTGCTGCCACCGCACTGGCGGTCCAACAAAACCCTCCCAGTGGCGTTCAAGGTGGTGGCCCTTGGCGAAGTGGGCGACGGAACCCTGGTCACCGTCCGGGCAGGGAATGATGAGAACTGCTCAGCTGAGTTGAGAAACTGTACCGCTGTCATGAAGAACCAGGTCGCCAAGTTCAATGACCTGCGGTTTGTGGGCAGGAGTGGACGAGGTGAGTCGAGAAAAACTTGCTCAAAAACTAGCTCTTATTCTAAAGGTCTTCACTGCGAGAATTCTCGTGTATATAAATTCATACGTAGTCTGCGGAAAGTTCAATAGATAGGTAAGTAAAAACGATGTATTCAATAATTTATACCTAATTACCCGAACGTTCTTTGTTTAATTTTCCTCAGGTTATTTATTATACTTTGTACGTACACACCTTTTTTTGTATTAATAATAAATAAATTTCAATTCTAAAGCATACAATGACCTGATACGTAAAAGATAACAATTTACTCTGAAGTATTTTATTTGAGATATTTGTAATTTATCGAGAAACACACGTCTTTAAAAAAATTCCTTTATAAGATGTTTATAACGAACTAAAGTATCTATTACATTTTCTAAAATTCACGAGTAAACAATTTCCAGTAAAACAATAGATTAAGTTTATCTATTCAGGAGTCCCGAATCAATCTTCTTATTGATCATAAGCCTCTTTACCTCATCACAAATTCGGACAGCCTTAAGAAACATAGAAAAAGTTAAAAGAGCAGTATATCAATTTCATTAACAGAAATAGCAAAAAATTTTTTTTGTAAGTAATATACCTAAGAGCCTTGAAATCGCATTGTGTGTGCTGCACTTTCAATTCAAAGTGGAACATGCGGGCTCAAATACGCTTTCAAATGCTTATGATTTATGAATGTCACCCGAAAATCGTAGTTTTTTTCGGGTGACAATGATAAGTCATTCCGCTTTACCTTTACGCTTACCTAAGGTCAATCGTGAATGAGTGTTACGCAGTAACGAAAACGTTAATTTTAACATACAAGAATTTCAGGGACATTGCCGAGATGCCTTACCGCTTTTTTACTTTTCTGTGGCCGTTGTATCAGATCAATTACGCCCGTTGACTTAATATTCAACAAAGTCAAAATCCGCTGAAATATTCACGGCGGCCGGGGGGATGTCGGGGGATGTTTTGAGTGCTCCGAAAGGGAGGGAGATATTTTTATGGGCGCAAGTCCACATTATCGTAAACATTTATCTAAACTTATAAAATCGTTTGTCCTTACTGACTGACTGACTGACTGACTGACTGACTGATTCATCAACGCAGAGCCTAAACTACTAAAGCTAGAATCGTTAAACTTAGAGAGCAAGTTCCTCTTATAACGTAACCTCCCACTAAGAAAGGATTTCCGGATTTTCCCTCCCTAAACGGGTAAAAAGGGGGGTTGAAGTTTGTATGAAAGTCCGTAAATTTTGAAGGTAGGATCTTCAAATTTTGTATTTAGGCTAATGATTAAAAAATAATTTATACGTGTTTCAGCATTTTTGCATTTTTTACCCCTAAGAGGGTTAAATAGGGGATGAAAGTTTGTATGGAAATTCCGTCAATTTTGATGGCAGGACCTTCCAATTTTGTTTTTGGGCTAAAGATTAAAAAATAATGAACACGTTTTTCAGCGTTTTTGTATTTTCCACCCCTAAGGGGGTTAAATAGGGGATGGAAGTTTGTATTGAAATTCCGTCAATTTTAAAGGTAGGAACAGCGCGGGAACTCAATCCCACGGGAAAACTCTTGGCTGCGGGTGAAACCGCGGGGCGGAAAGCTAGTACTATATATGTGTAGAATCTATGAAATTTTAAAAATGTTTTTGGGTGCTGCATTGATTCATAAAAACGTGACTCTATAGGTAGGTATATACAAAAAAAATGCATATAGGTACGTACTTTTACTCGAAGTATCGTTTGGGTTATATGAGTTATATCAGTCGTGGTACTTACTATGCTACCATTTTAAAAAGTTTTAGTACATTTTTTTATATGTTGTACCAGTATCTTTACCCTTTTACCCTTTTTGCAAAAGAAACTGCTTGCGTGTCGCCTCAAGACTTTATTGCACTTGTAAGGATGCGACCACTGACCGATTAATCTTGTTTATAGGTATTACTTACTGGGTTTTACTCTTTTCATACACTATCTATACTTTATACACAAATCTAATATACTTAGATGTAACTATATAAAAGGAAAAATATACCATTTTATTGCAAAAAACAATTTCATGCAAAAAAACCTGCGGTCAAACGATTTAAGCTCAAGCGGTCAAGTATCCGCACTTATACCACTTCGCAATTAAATACGTCTCCTTTAGCGTAAACGATACCATCCTCAACCCTTTACAAGATATAGATACCGGGTCGTATAGATACCGGGTCGTATAGATACCGGGTCGTATAGACCGGGCCGCCAAACTACGCCGATCGATCCAAATGAGCAGCGAAACGAACAAACTTAAAGTTTGGGGTCGCAAATACGAGAACAGCCAACTGTAAACTTGCCTCGCATCTCATATTCAAATAGTGCAGGGGGTTAACGAAGGGGCGGCCGGGGGAGGATGGAAACTCGTAAGAAATATCAACTAGATTCCTCTCTGACGAGGGTGGCACGTCAACTATTGTGTCAACTCGTAAGATAGCCGGAAACAGCACTCAACTAGGTCAAATTCAAACGACAGCGCTCTAAAATGAAAAGTTGCTATCTCGAAGCAAAGTTGACTCGTTGTTCTCATACTTCCGGCAAGATCCGGCTTGTATTGTATCTAATTGGCGCACGTGTATCGGCTTAAAAACAAAGTCGAGAGACCCATTTTTGCGCCCTAAATAGACCGAGAGAATCCTCATTAACTTTTCCTTGAACAAACAAAAGCTTCCGGCCATCGCGTACCTACACGAAAAAAACCAATATAGCCAGGAGCGGCGGGAGAGTGGAAAAGAAGTTAAGAGGTGTCTATTTGTCACGTTCCTTCCTGAATAACGCTCTGCTTTCCAATTAAGGGTAAGCGCTCTCTTTGTTTATCTTAAATTGCGAGAAAATCTCACTCAAATTATCGAGCAAAAGGACAAAGGGGAGATCGGTCTCGGTCTCGGTGCCCCGCGGAACATAACTTTTGTTTCGTTCCGGGAAAAAAGTTGTGTATCTGATGCGGAGGGGGCGAGGGCGCGGGGAATTTTTTAATAAGCGAAAAATTTAATGAGGGCGAACACTTTTTGCTTCACTTCGCCATGTCAGCGCTCAGAGCCGCGGGACGGACAGCTTTCACTTTAGATTTTTAGACTGGAATTATTAATTAGAATTACTTTTCACTACCCGACCGACCCTCGTCTTTTTTTTTCTTTCTTTAATTATCCAAACCACTGTTTCTTTTTGCCTACGAATTGTTCTCATCATTGTTAATTGTGAAAGTTTGCATTCACCTTAATAAATATTTTCATCCATCAAAACAAATTCATAACTATTCCTAATATGAAAAACTAGCTTTTAAATTAGTTTTCCCATGAAAATGGAGGGTTTGCCCCTTTGAAAAGTAGGCCTAGGTTATGTCCTATTTAAGAACTTAACCTATATATTATGTGTGTTTACAAGTAAAAATTACAAAGTTCTTCCCGAATTGTGCAGTGGTTGAAGCGTGATTAAATAACAAACATCCAAACATTTTAATATTCAAACTTTCAAACATCAAAACTTTCGCATTTATAATATTAGGAGAATATTAGGAGGATTTTATGGGTCTTCACATATTCCCATTTCCGTAGCAACATTCATACAATACCTTTCATCAATTAAATACCGTGTAATGCAATAAAATCTCGTAAAATCGTCCCCAACGCTAGACGATCTCGTTAGGCGCTTATTACGTTGCAGTAAGGGGCCAATTTGCCGCACCAGTGGGCACGATCCACGATCACTCCTTGACTAAGAAGCGACATCTGCTAATCGATTGATTGACCCCACCTTGGGATAAAAATACGGGGCCGAGTGTCCCCAACCTCCCCATGCGTAGGCACTTTAATTGTACCCACTTTGACGCGTCTGGAGTTTGTAAGTGCTGAATAAATGTTGTAAGAATTGTAAGCACTTTTAAGGTGAAAATTTGTTTGAGATAAGTTTAACGAAAATTCAAAATTTGTAAGTATCTATAATCTCATACTTGTCCAAGTTTATGAAACATGTCATGCTGTTTTTGATGTTTCTGCTAGTATTTTTCATTACTTTACTTTTTTATCTAAAATATCTATTGCGTAGGTGGTGCACGTTTCTATTCTATGACAGATGAAGTAGGTGTCATGACCAGCCAGACTCAGAATTAGTATGAATAGAATCGAAAATACAACGATGCGAACTACGAAGAAAAAGGATGCGAATGTATATTATTAGGTAATAATTGTAATGCGATTCTTATTTATTTTAGAAAGCGTGGTTTGTCGTATAATATCGACGTAAACTTATAATGAAATTATATAGGTATAGCTGTTTTATCTCACGACTGCCATTTTGCCATATTGTGTGCGTAAATGTACTTACGCTCACGTTGCTGTAGAGTACGTGAGTTCGCCGTATTACACCTATAAGTAGTTACGCACACAAGGGCGTGTTCGTAAGCACAACTACGAGTGTGTCTGAGCGGAAATCTTAAGATAAAAATACTGTACCTACGTAACTGTAGTCAGTCAGTTACCCTTCTCGCTTCCCAATGATTTTTATGTTTTAACCCTGTAGGCTTAAAAAGCAGTCCTGTATTTTACCTAGAGCGGGAGAACAACTCGTACTAACTATGCCACACTCAACATCTTCCAGCTCCAGTTAACCAAACATTGCTGGTAAAACGAGACAATGGGCTCCCCTCCGAGGGTATTATTTTTGTATAAGCCGCGGCAAACGGTGTTGCCATGTGTGTTATCTCTTTATGTAACAACATAATAATTTTCTTTTAGTCTTTGAATTACATTTCTTAATTGAACTTAGGTACTATTAACAAAAAGTCGGGAAAGATTTATAATTAAATACTTTATGTTAAAAACAATAGCAACTTTTGAATAGACGAGCTTCATTTACATAAATATATTAATTTTAGACATAAGTAAACCATTCTTGTAGTTTACTAACCTACTTCTTATTCAGTTATTAAGTAGCTACCACAAACAATTTTTTTAATTCTGACCAGTGTATTAATAGACGAATAAACATGATTCATTAATAATAGCAAAAATCTTGTGCTTTTAACCAACTTACGTAAAAGATATTGTATACAAATGATTATAGTTTTTTAACCTATGTCACTTCAAAATTTTCATACTAAAAAAATATTTGACGTGATATAAGTGACTGATTTGACTAGCAGCATGGGTTAATAAATACTGGGTCATCTACCTTATCCGCAGAGATCGATACAGCTGGCAACTCCGGCGGTTTATATTTTTTAAAATCAAATAAGTAAGTAACCGATAAAAAAGTGACCAATTTGATAGCAAATGAACTAATAAATACTGAATCATCTACCCTATCCGCAGAGATCGATACAGCTGGCAACTCCGGCGGCAAGTCTCAGCCTCACCTTCCCTTATTAACTGGAGAGGCGAGCCCTCTTTGATGCACTCCCGTCTGCTCCCAACTAATGATTTTAAATTCGCCCTTTTATTCCGACCTTCGGCCTCCGACATCGCAGGTATGTTATGGGGCTATTTTGAGATACAAATTACCATTTTGAGAGTCTAATTTATGGTAATACGTTATGCTTTACAAGCTTGTAAAGGCTTTTTGTTTACGCGTATAAATAAACCCAACATGAGTTTAAAGTGGTATTAATGGTAATATATTTGGTGAGGTTTTTATGTCTGCCGTACAAGACAGTTAATGATACTATTTATTAATCTTAGTGAGGATCAATGCTGTTTCAGGCCGATTGACTATAGTATGTAATCAAATTTTGTTACAAAAAAGGTTATCACAGCGCACAATATATCAACTTTCAAATGCTTAAAATCAGGTACAGAATTCATAATATTAGTAAATAATTCAGGCCGTGGCAAACCTGTGAAAGTTTCTGCGCTGAATATTCGGCGCCTAAATTTGGCGACATAACATTCCGCCATGGCATCATAATTACATTATATTGAAAAGCACTAAGATAAGAGCGTATTCGCGGAACTTTCCGTTGGTCTGTTGTTTGTCTCTGCGTAGCACTTATAAACTGAATTTATGCAAATGTCTGGAGATTAAAAAGTAAATAAACAAAGAGCATAAACAAAATTCCAGCTAAAAACGTGACACCGCAGGTCGGCTAGGGCATCCATTTAAATTTTATTAATTTATCCGACGAGATGCGAGCGGGCGCAAAAAAAATCATAAACGAAATTGAGACGCGCAAGCGAGAGGTTGTCATGGTTATCTCTTTAATGTGAGAAGGGGACGGGGCGAGTTTCTTTGCAAATTCGCTGGTCTTTTTCAAGTTGTTCTCTTTCCGTTTTTAATTATTGAACCACTCATTCCTAATTATTGTTATTAGCGCTGGGGAGAGTGGTGAAAATTGAGGGTCTCGGCGAGCAATATTGACCGCTTGGCTGAGGTGGGTCTCCGGGGAGGTTTTTAATTGTGCCAGCTTTTGACTTTTCCTCTTGTTCTTTGAGACGCTTCAATAAACTTGGATTTTACGGTGTCTCACTTGTGTTTGAGGGGGAAACTTTTGTTGTAGGCACCCATTTTGTAAGCAGATTTCGCCCCAAACATGTACGCGAAGTCAATCCGCTAATGTTTCTAATGCGTATCGAGGTATTAGGCGTTTATACCCAAATTGTCGGGTTTGAGCAGCAAATCCCCAGTAAGCCCTGTAACCGAGATCAAAGGAAGGCGGCATTACGATTGTGGCTCATTTTTTATTTAGCCGGGAGGCCGCGGCCCCGGGTCTCTTATCTTAACGCTCCCGTCTACTTTATGACGTTATAAAGCTGATTTTTAATCCGACTTGCAGGGGAAATTGCCTCAACAATTTCGTTTGGTTTCGATTTCAAACAGGGCTCTGTTCTATACCTCCACACACATATCTATTATGTAGGTATTGTATAGCCAGTTTACTTGTGTTTTTTCTATCTTTGTTCCTATTTCTATCACAGAAGAGTAAAAGGCGTTGGGAGATTGGGAGCTAGCGCTCCCCCAGCGACTTCTCAAATCAGTGATTTCCATAGCTAGCTGGTCACTTGCTTTTACTTTCACTACCCGCGGTGAATAAGAGATGGCGCTACAGGTAACAGTTTAAAATAGTTCCGTTTTGATTGTTACTGGTGTTTCAATGTGGTCGAGCCTAATATTTAGGTATAATTTATTCAGTACTCTAGCGATAGAGATTTTACAAAACTTTTCTGATGACAGCAACAAATAGCTAAACGCCGTCCAATATTGTTTCACTTTCTAATCTCGGGAAGCACGTTTCCCCTGGAGCATATTTTTATGAACAAGTGGCGCCCCCTCGCGGGTCGATAGCAGTTTATGAAGTGTGTCGCACGTGCAAGTGCAATATGTTCGCGTTGTTATACGGCTGACGGAGTGAGGTTTCTGTATAGGGTGTTAGGGACAGCTTCCCGCAAACTGATAGGGGTTGTTTGGTTAACGGAACTGAACAGCTTTCATAAAGAAATTCTTTCAGGTAATGAAGAAGATCTCCTTCTCTTTTCCATACATTTTTCTGACCGATGAGGTCATTTGCAATTGCAATAGCCAAAGTTTTTCATAAATTAAAATTTTGTGAATTGAATTTGATTATACTAATAAACATAATTATTTAATATCCCTCTTTATCTGTTCATCTAAATTATTACCTGTCATTGCAACAAACACATCCTATTTGAAGTATCACATAGTTTTGACTTTAAAACTATTGGAAAAGCATTCGGTCTGGTCTGTAAGGAATCAAAAGCGTGTGCATAAAAAAAAACAATTAGTAAAACGAGGGTATACAAAACATACCCTTTCGACCGTACCACTCGGCAGCCGACGGGACTAACACCGAGTCACAACCGGGCAAGGGGGAGGAGACGAAAGCCTTTTTATGAATAACTAAATGATTTATGAAGTGTACGCTAAATGCCTTCATTTTTTCGAAGGTTTGTATCTAGCTGTGGAGAAAAAATCGTGCAGATAATGATATTGCGTAATATTTTTTAACAGCGCCATCTATACTAGAAAATAAGATAAGTTTGTGTTATGTTTGTAAACAACATTTGAATTAGTTTACAATACATTTATTAATGGATCTCTACGCATTTCGTAGTAAATGTGCTACGACAGCTTCTACGCCGTAGAGGAGACGAATTGTGTAGTATTTGTCTACGGCGTAGAACGTATGATCACGATTTATCTTCTAAATTACCAGAAATTAGTATATCTCGTGCCTACTTATGCTTCTACAGCCTTCACCTAAATGTCACATAACTTTATCATAGCAGAGAATAGAAGCGCATTTTATTAAACCAGCAAATACGTGTTTTGTAAAGAAAGTATCTTTTTATTCAGCTCCAGCATTGCGTCCGGGAAGCAATTTCTTGGCCTCTCCTTAGTTCTGGCCGGGTTTATGCGGGTTTTATGAAAATAAGCGGGAGGCCGCTCATTTTGGGTTGGGTGCGAAGGGGGGGGGGGGGGGGGGGGAGTTATGGAGGGGGTGCTTGTGTTGAGGCTCTCTGTACTATTGAGTCACAGTTACTTTTCGTCATAATAGAAACGATATGTTTGTGTCATATAAATAGAAAATAGTACTAGAGTACTATAACTCTATGGATTATAATAGTATAATAATACTTTTTGACCGAAAATAGTTTTTTTCTAATAGACGAGAATACGAGTATGTGCAATACTATGCCAGCTATTGGAAGTTGACCGTATGAGTTACTCTACTTGATACGAAAAAAAAAGGAAATATTTAATAAAAGTATAAGACTTTTTAAAAATCTCAATTTGATTGCATAATTTTTCGATGGGCAAATAATAATAATAATTTATTATTGTTCAGAAACTATTGTTTTATGATGTTTTTTTTTCATATTTCCTAAAATCTTGGACCAAGTGCTACAATGAGTACGCACGGGCTCTTTACGTCGTTTTCATGGTCTGGAGAGCCACCGCCGCGGCTTTTGGCCTCACGCCAGCCACTGAAATGTTAGCCCTTCTTTTGTTTTGCGCCTTTCTACTTAGAGCCGTTTCTTATTCAGCAAATGAATCAAATAAGTTTTACTGTTTTGTAACATTAGGATCAGGAATATTACTGTTTTGACGAATGTTTAGTAGTTATGTTTTGCTCATGTGATTTATCGTGAAATTGTACGGCTAACTACTTCCAGGTGAATGGTGTCCCTAGGCCCTGGGTGTTAGAAAAAACCTTACGTGTTACGCTAGAAAACGGGTTCGTAATTCGTGGCTCAAGACCCAGTTGAACTCAAGGTTCTACTACTGTAAGAAAAGCAGTAGAGTTTTCTTAAAATGCTGTGCCACCGGCTAATGAGATGTTTAGATTAAATCCGAGTGAGATCAAATGATTTGAGCCCCCACGACCTCATCACGGGACGCGTTGACCTAAATTCGATTGATCGTGCAACCAATCGTGAACCAAATGTGGAAATAATTTAGTTAATTTAATTAAATAATTTTTAAAGATAAATAGATTTAGAACATCTGAAGATAGCTTTGTCGTTGATTTTGTTTCGATTATTTGTTCAAAATTCAGGCAATCTAACCGCACAAAATGATTTATATTGATAATAATAAACTCCCCCTTTGTATGTAGAATTCAAGACCTGCGAATCGCAAGCCCAAAGCTCAGAGTCTGAGCTCAGATAAGACCACAATATCCTTCCACATATTACCTAAAATAGCAATACATTTGCAAGTAACACTGGCTTAGTAACACATTGGGTATCACAACAGCGACCGCTGCCCGCAAACAACCGCGTCCAGATCATTCCACTGTATCTCTGTATCGACATATGGGTTTTGCTGCGGCCTCATTGGGGTTTACTCGTCAACCTCTAGTAGCTGAACTTTGCCTCTGTGGTCTAGGGTTCAATTCTCATGGGAAGCAAACATTAATATTTTCAATTTCAATGATTATGGGTTACTGATGTTTTTTTAATTCAGAGAACACGACAGGATCTGGGTACAGGTAACTGTTAGTGATAGAATCATAACACACATTCCGTCCAACAAACTCGTCCCCTGATTTTAAACGCAAACGGCTAGCTTTGGAAATGAGACCATATTATCGGTGAGCACATTCACATTACGAGTGTGTTTTGGCGCAGTTATACTCCAACAGTGGTCACATTTTGGCCGCGCCTGTCATTCCAGTGGGCACTAGGTCAGCTAAACCTGTTTACTGTGTTGAGTTTTGTTGTGATATGTGCGAATAGGTTGTAGTAGTTGATATAGCGGATGGTAGCACATTTTAGATGTATTTTAAAAATAAAGTGTATTCTACAACTATTCATAAGTGATGCCCGATACTTAAGACATGCATGCTTTAGTATAATCTCTCATAGGTATTGTAAAAGTTGACTATTTAAAGGAGAAATTTAGACTCTAGATCTAGCTCTGCGTTCGTTACCCCATCGGCGAATGTGCATACCTTCTAGTGTCCTATTTCTAGGACAGGGACTTAGTAGTTGAAATGACGACACTCAACAACACATAACTATGTAAATAAAAATAAATAGTCCAAACTCAAATTCCTGATTTTGAAAAACCAAATAACTAGGGCCACACCGTCACCTACCGTGCAACTATCTAATTACATTATGATACCATTATCTGCGACGCCTAAAAAAATAGACGCATCAAATCGTTCCCCAAAATGTTTGTTCTTCAAACTTTCCATAACAACTTCCAAATCTTTTACCTCTGTCGCACTGGTTCTCCAATCATCTGTCACCACATTTTTTCTTACCCTTTCCGCCGCATACCGATGCGTCTCGGCCGCGCGCGGCACGTGCTGACGTCATCACCGTCGGCGTCGGTGCCGGCGGTGTAGGAATGCATCGGAATGTGCCGTCGCTGGCTGATTTGTGGCACGCTACTACCATTCCTGGATTCTCTGTTTGAATGGTTGAATTTCGTGTCTATTAGCGTCCACGAGAATTGTCAGTTGACGCTGTGACGAAAGTTTGCGAAGTTCTAGAGAAAAAATATTCCTTCCGAGCATTTCTTACAGGCGCAAAAAACTTCGCCGACATGAATCTGAATCGTAGAAAATTATTCCGTGAATCTGGCCGTAAAGCTACATTAAATGATTACTATTTCAACGTACATGAAAAGTTTAAATATTTTAAGCGAAGCAAGACTTAGGAGTAACAATTATTGAAGGACGTACGTAGTACTTTAATAAATCTAAATATGTGTTCTACTAATAAATCTAATCTTAAATTATTTGTTACAGGAAAGTCGTTCTCGTTAACGATAATGTTGGCAACATCCCCTCCTCAAGTGGCGACGTATCAAAAGGCCATCAAGGTGACTGTGGACGGACCCAGGGAACCCAGGTCGAAGACCAGGCATCACGGCTTCCATCCCTTCCACTTCGGACCAAGATTCGCGCCTGATCCTCTCATGGGATCGCTTCCTTTCAAGTTGTCAGGTAATTTATATTCCTTGTTCTTCCTCTGTCGTGTGGATTACAAGTCGATCGACCCGATGAACCCTGGTGTCAGAGTATTTAAACTGCCTAATAGCACAGCTATAGGCCTTGATTTGATTTGTGTAACGACCACTATCAAAGTCAGCAACCGGGACCGACGGCTTACCGTGCACCACGGAATCCTTTGTCTTTTCCGACAATCAGTTGATTCGGCTTGCAATGTCTTAACCAAACTGGGGAAAATCTCAAAGCAAAAATCAAGTCAATACTGATAAGTGCTTCACTTTGCTATTCTTTTGCCCAAAATAGGTATTAAAAAAGATTACTTGGCAGAATTTTATATTCTGGTTGCTCTCAATAGTATATAATATAATAAATCGGAGGTGAAATGAATCTACCTATCTACTTACTACTCACAAAATTATGAAAGTCCCGTAGTCTGTCTAGTCAAAGGCCCTGCAGCGACTCTATCCGGCGATATTAAATTGTCAAGGCGATAGACCGTCGTCACTTCGCCTGCTTGTCGCCCGCAGAACAGAGATTATGATTACGTAATGTTAAGATTTCAAAAATGAAGCAAAAGTAAGGTATTTACACACTTTTCTATGTATAATACTACTAAGTTAAGAAAGCACCGTAGCTTGTAGTCTGTCGAGCTAGTTAAAGGCTCCTCTAGACTCCACGGACGATTCTATCCGGCGATATTAAATTGTCAAGGCGATTGACCGTCGTCACTTCGCCTGCTTGTCGCCCGCAGAACAGAGATTGCGATTACGTAACCTTAACATTTCCAAGAAAACGTGTTTATTCCCTATTTATTATAATAATCTATGCCCGTAGTCTGTAGAACTAGTCAAAAGCCCCTCTAGTGACTTCAAGGACAGTTCTATTTGTTAAATTGTCAAGGCGATAGACCGTAGTCACTTTGCCTGCTTATCGGATGCAGACGAGAGATTGGGATTGCGTAATATCAGTTATGCAAGGTTTCACGGAGAGTAAACCTAAGCGTGTGAGGAGCGGAGCTAATGTACTTATTAAACTGAAGGGATGGCAATATTTTTTGTAAAGATTTAGTTAAGTCGTGTTCTCACCGAATCGATAGAATTGTATGTATGACCTAGACTTGGGCGTAGTTCAAATATATTTACTGCGCCCCAACTTCGCCTCGGTCGCCACGTCCGACGCCTCAAAAGGGGATTTAATTTGGCCGACAACTTTTGCGAAACAATTAATTATCAATTTGGATCCCTCTTTTGTTTGACACCTGTAAGAAGCAGGCGACGCCATTTTACAGATTTAGTTTATTCGTCTGGGGACTTTGTGAAAACCTGCTTTTCCCTGTATGGCTTATAGATTTTTGAAAGTGTAATTTAATGAACTACAAAGTAATATTCTTTTTTCAACGTAGTGTAGGTTCCTGCTTCAATGTCTGTAGCACAATGCTACGCTGGCTACATCGTAGCGGAGGTGTAGCAAGGTTCTACGAACTAATTGGTTGTCAAGATTTATACAACCTTTTCAGAATCGAAAGTTTATTCCCTCGCATTTTTTACCATCTTTTCGAAACACCGGCATAAGTAGGTACCCGTCGAGGCGAGTTTATTGAGTTGCAAGCCTTCAAAATGCTGCTTAGCAACGACTCTCCCTATTGCCTGCTCCCGATTTGGTGACTGACTCGTAGCTTCGTTAAAGATAGACCCAGGTACCTTATATAAAATGATTTTCATTTTTTGTAATCATAGTAAATTGTAGTTAATTAGGTGCGGCCAATGGCTAATCTCATAGTTTTTACTTACTTCGTTTTTCAAAATCTATTTCATAATCTATCGTGTATTATGTGTTCCGGATTATAGGTATAAAATGTACGCAACGAGTTGTGTATATTGGGATGTAACCCGTCAAACGCTGCTTAGCAACTGCTCCCTATTGCCCGTTGACTGAAAAATGCAAATACTTATGTAGATACCTACAGTATTACATCTATATAAAATGTACCTAGATAGCTAGGTACTTTAGGTAAATTCATGTATGTCTTCAGGGTTCGGCAGAGCATCAATGGCTTAATAAAATACATTAAGGCCAAATCTTAATAATTTCTGAGATGCTTTTCAGATTGTAAACAGTTGTTAAATCACTACTATGATTGCAATACTATCTCTTTATTAGCTTTTATAGTAAGCACAAAAAAGGTGCTAGTGGTACATTCTATGATTTTTGTCGCATTCAATCCAGCACCTTACAAAAATATCCCCATATCATCATTACAAACAAAATGCAGCACAAGTTACCAACAACGCTT
Source organism: Scrobipalpa atriplicella (assembly GCA_029255725.1). Taxonomy (NCBI): domain Eukaryota; kingdom Metazoa; phylum Arthropoda; class Insecta; order Lepidoptera; family Gelechiidae; genus Scrobipalpa; species Scrobipalpa atriplicella. The sequence goes on from JARACY010002636.1 coordinate 31,383, forward strand.
GTTATTAGATTTCTTTCCGGAACTTCCGTCTCTAGGAGCGATATTTCGGAAGGTGTTCAATTTCGTTATGAAGTTGTGAGCGCCCTGCCAATAGGCTCGCAGTGGGGAGTCAGTTGCGTAGGTTAAAGGTCTTTGCACATAACACTGACTCAACGCCAGTTCTAGCTACATACAATAGTATATACTTTATTGCACTTAAGAAAACACATACAATAGTAAGACAGATGACAAAATAAAAGTACAACAGCGGCCTACCTATAGGTAACAGCCCCTTAGTCCATTACAACTACTAGGTATTTGATTGGCGGGGGGAATTGGCGAGTGCAGTACTAGAGATGTTTCATCAACAGTGCAGGCTGCTAATTGTATTCATAATTTGTCCATTAGGTGCCTTCTACAGCACTTTCAGTGAGACATGAAATGATGCCATTGACTGACGACGCCTGATCTCCTTATGCGTTGCTCACTAATATGTATGACATTTGGGTGTCGACTCCATGTAATGTGCGAAGAACTTTATTATTGTTAACTTCCTTGTAACCGTGCGCTTTCTATCTCTCAATCTTCATTGCTGTTCCCGTTGGACGTGTGTCACAAGTTTGGAAGCTAAGCAGGTAATGGGTGTCAATTATTGTTGGAATCCTACGATAGAGGAAAGGGACTATGGTTGCTAGGCAGCGTTTGAAGATTCACACGTAATAAAACTACCTACATGACACTGCCTGATGCATTACTTTTGCGAGACGACTGCAAATTATCCTGTTGTTTATCTTGTATACCTGTGGCCACCAGAAATAATATTGAATTTTTCATGGATAGTACATTTTTGGTAAAGGACAATAATTACTACCATTTTTATATAATGACAGTGTATTACAAAATATATGGTCGTATTTCTATGTCCAACCAGTTGGACTAGGTACCAATTTTTTGAGTCAAAGATATAGCATATACCTAGTAGAGTAATGATGATAGGTTACATTTGACAGCTCTTAATACATAGAAAAATAAGTCGACAAAGGAATATAAACTCTATAATTTGGTTATGAACGTCAAAGAAATGTCAAATGTGATCTACTATATTGGCTCTACGATTAGAGTTTTTAATTTCATAGGCAGATCTTTGTACGATATGCCTAAGGTCGAAGGGTTCAAATCCCATCTTAGTGAATTTATTTGGAATCTAATTTTATAATTTATGTTTATCATATTTGTCAGGTTTAAGCCCTTCACCTAGAGGCGTGACTCAGCGAATTAAAATTAACGGTCTCAATTAACAAGCACAACTCAATATAAAGTTAGACCTGAAAGTGAAAACAGAATTAGAAAGTATTAACTTTAACTCCTGTTTCGATGTTAAGTAACATCTCATACCGCGCCTAAGGCAAAAAGGGAAAAGTCTATCTTTTTCCTCAGCCTAGCGTGTTGTCAGAACAATGACCAACCCGATGAACCCTTGTGCAAGAACTTCTAAGCTCGTATCTATGAAGTGAACTCAAGATTGGGAGCAATATTGAGTTATTTGACAGACAGGCCATTTTGTACTGAAATGACATTTCTGATAAGCAATCATACCCGCTGTTATTCTCAAGAGATGATTATTAATAAGGGTCCTAGATTATCAACAGTATCAAGAGTATAATTCACCTTAATCTTGGTAATCTCTGAGCAGTTGGTGCTTAAAAAATAATTGCATTACGTACAACCAGAATATTATTTCGTACAGTACGGCCTACAGTATTATTACGTACAGCCATTCAATAGTACCTTCTATACCTCAATAGACCTCAATCTTAGTATCCTCAGAGAGCCGTCGTGTCGTAGTACAGGAGCGCGAGGTGTGTAATTGCGTTAGAGCCCTTTGACGCGTCTAACAAGGTTTGTGCCACTTGCGTAGTTCACGCCTCTCCTCTCACGCACTACATCACAGTAGTTTATTAAAAGGTGGCTATTATCGTCCAAACGTTTCATAGGAACAAATAATGAAATCAAAATATTAAAATCATGACCTTAATTTTAATGAATTTGCGGGAGACTAGGTGTGATAAGATGGTGTATTATCATGAGTGTACCTAAAATAGGCCAGTCCGTGTTGCCATTCTATTAGAACTACTGATTGTCTTGACTTGTCGTATTTTTATTTTAGAGAATATACCTCAACCTTAGTATCTTCTGTCATAGTACAGGAGAGCGTGGTGTGTAATTGCGTTAGAGCCCTTTGGCGCGTCTAACAAGGTTTGTGCCACTTGCGTAGTTCACGCCTCTTGCTACTAGGTAGTCGGTACACGGTGGCGAAGTGATAACGCACTGAAGGGAATTACTGGAGATAGGGAGGAAGTTTTGGAACTTTATTTAGCTTTTACTTGTGTTTGTTATATAATTAATCGTAATATGCATAAGGTAAATGAGGTTTTGTTTGTCGTGAATGACGGGCAGGCTACGCTATAGATATATTTGTTTTCCGTGGGGTTACTACTAAGTCTCGGTCTATTGTGACTATGATAAAGTCAAAAATGGAGTGAGATAGAGGCTTTAAAAAAGTAAAAGGAAAAAAGATAAGGTGTCGTCTTGTCATTGACTCGATAGAAGAAGATAGCGAATTAGGTAATCGCTTCCAGGTTGCTACCAGGCAACCTTAGGGCACAGATTACTTATGAGCGTGGCGGGCGCTTAGGGGTATAATAAAGGTTGAATATCAGTTTTTTTTTTTTAATTAGAAATGGGTTTGCTCTTGACTCCAGTCTAGGTCGGAAGCGACAGAGACGAAGTCGTCGATGGAGCGAGCTCACCCAGAAGATGCCTGTTCACTCTAACTTTGAAGTGTTGGGGGTTGTATGCATTTTGAAATTTTATAATATTCTTATCTTTATTTAACATAAAAATGTACCTCATAATAGGCTAAGTTTTGCGCTCAATTAACTTTTTATTGTTATTATTATTTATATAAGGTCTTTTTAAATTAAGAACAAATATTTTAAGGGTGGATTTCTATTATCAAACTGAACAACTTTCCCCAAGGAAATCCACCCTTAAAATATTTGTACTTAATTTAAAAAGACCATAGGTATATTTTAATCTAAGAAAGAGCAATTACCCTTGCTCAGCGATAGAAGTTAGCGGAAACAATTCAACTCAATTCAATATGTAAATGTCAGTGAAGCTGCCCTCTTAGCTCTTGCCGCCAATAACCAGAGAATCATGATAAATTATCTACACTCACGTTCTCTCATACAGTTCTTCCATGTTGCGAGAAACGAATATATGGATAAGGTTGTTGCATGAGTGTAAGAGAGAGATAAATTGGTGTCAAATACATTTTATTGCTGTTAGGAATCCCTTATACTAAGTACCTTACACTACCTATCGCACCGTACCTTGGAGTCTGTCTGGAGGCAGTGGATAAGATTCCTGTTGTAAGAAATTGCATAATATCCTGGGCCATATTTCTCTATCTCACGTTCATAAAAAATGTGTACAAGGAATTAAGTTTAAGTTTTTATATGGATTAGTTTGACTATCGTCACTGAAAACTGAGGTGCCTTGATGAGTGGACAAACCGCTAAATTGAAGGCACAAAGTGACTACATACAAAAACCTAGGGTTGAAGTGAAGAAAGAGTAAAGTCACTACTCCTACCGACTCCACTTTTAGCACATCCCCGCGTGTGTGCGCCACTTAAAGTCGCAGCCTCGCAATATTAATGAGGGAGCCTTAGAGAAAATTAAATATAGCATTAGGCCCGGAAGCCCCGGATTGTGGGGGTCGAGGGGGGCAGGGGGAGGCAACCCTTCCTTCGCGACAATACGGGTGCATAATTACGCATTTGTAAATTTTAAATGTCCCACCCACCTCATACAGCCTTTTGTATGGCGTGATTCGCGCTTTCACGGCCTTTAAATGCTCCCGAATGAATCTGTATGATGATTACGCGTTGGATTACACGACGAGCTGTTTTCATAAAACCACTTTGTTGTCACATAAAACGATTTCGTTTATGTCAAATAAAAATATTTTATTTTGTGTAATGACACTTAAGATGGTAAGTACCACACCCGCGAGCGCCTATTAAGGTCACTTTATGTATGTAGGTACATGATAATTGATAACTAACAAAATTATTGGCGCATAAGATATTGCACCATAGGTCGAGATACTATTTCTAGTGGGACATTAAATGCTTGATTGTATTGTAACCGTACATTTCTTTGGTATTATAAAAGAGTTGAACTTATCAGAGTTTTTGTTGTTATAACTTCTCAAGGCTAGGATTTCAAACTTTCTGCGACCTCATTAGGCAAGTCTTTTGTAATCTATAAACAAGAAAACATCTCAACCTTCAGCGGCACCCCATCGCAGCTATTTGCTCTTTCCTACACCGAAAGGTTAATTAAGCAAAACAAAAAGGGGTTAAACAAAATCAATAGACGCAAATTCATTAAGGCGCTAAGCAGATTGAAAATCCAACATGGCGCTCAAGATGGCGGGTTAAGGCGCGGTGACAAAGAGGCGTCGTTAGTTCGCGAGCCCTCTTATTAACCTTATGATGTACGGAGGGCATCAGTCTTCCCGCCTCGCTAGTGACGTCACTCCTCCCTATCTACCCAAGCCTATGATAAGTTACACTATTCAAACTTGTAGTTGTATGACTGGCAAACCTAAAGCCATCCAATTAATAAGGGCCTACGCAAGTTTCGAGTAAACGAAACGCACACTCTTGACACGTAACGTGAGATTACGGAAATTAATTTCACTTGTTTGTTGTTCGTGAATGTTTCACAACAGTTTTCACTTCGTAGCTTATTAACGAAATACGTCTAAGAAGGAGGATCCTTATGTAACTGGAAATGATCTTCTTCTGTAAATATGTGTCAAAGCACTCTGGGAAATGTGTAACGATAAGGGCTCCCTGTGAGACATTAATTACCTACATATCATAATTAGATGCCTAAAAAGTACGGCCGGCACTATCCTACCCATCTATTCTGTGACCCTAACCAGACTACCTCTAGATATAGTTAAGACAATCATCGAGCAAAGTTTGTATCAAATTTATAGATCGAGTAAATATTGAACGGGTTTAATCCTGCATTCAGTAGACATACTATTAATCTAAATGAATGCCGTAATCTTAAATGTGACTTTAGTAGTCATAGCTTAAAGGAGCCCGTCTCAAACGGCCATCCTGAATTGAAAGCATCCCAAAACAAAAGAAAAAGGGCAACCGTTCAGCCGTTCAGGGAGTGATGTTCGAAGAAATGTAAAATAATTACGGCGAAGTGCTTTCGAACCCTTTCCCTAATCACCACGAGGGTCTCGGGACCCGTTAAAAAATTCCGCCCTAATCCGAGAACATCGGAATCACACTAAAATCGTGAACACTTTTATCCGGGTAATCCGCTCGTCTTCGCGGATTAGCGCGAGTAGAAAAATGCAAGACGCAATCTAGCAAATGGCATTAAAATGTTTGGGTTGAACCCTCTCGGCGCGATTTCTCAAAGTCCGGGTAAAAAACCCCTTTCGCGGCGCCGGGCGCTACCGGGCGGCGGCGGCGGCGGCGGCGGCGGCGGCGGAGCGCAAGGCACGTCTTCGGGTGCGGCCAATACTTTACTCTACCTGGGCTGCATAATCTTGGCACTTTGCAAAAATTATTTTCATTTAAGTAAAGAACGTAAAATAGTAGTTAATTTGCTAATGGGTTTTAGTTTTATCTTGCTTCTACTAGCCTAGGGTGAGACTAGCGGTGACCGATACAGAATCGACGATGGTACGAACTTAATCAAAAGACGCTTTAATGGCTCTGGTAATCCTATACACCGCCGAATCCTACTACCTAAATATTATAAATGCGAAAGTTTGGATGTTTGTAACTCAATCACGCTTTAACCACTGGACTGATCGGGATAAAACTTATCACACATGATGTATCACATTGTCCTGGAATAGGCTACTTTTCACCGCGGGAAAGCCTGAAAACTCATTTATAACACGGATGAAATCGCGGCGCAAATCTATAATCAATAAATAATTTCATTAGTCTAGTCTAGGTAAATAATAATAAAATCTACATCTGGAATGCAGACTTGTTCTGACCTCATTACTTACACACACCACAAACAAACAAAGTATCAAGATTGCTCGATCTCAAAATAGGGCGATTACACACAGTGCACCCAACACAAAGAATTCAGGAACATTTTTAACGGATGCAAATCGTCTGCGCTGCCCTCTGCCGGCGCTCGGTGGGAATACCAAATGAAACAATGTGAAACCATTTCTCATGTCATTGATAAAAGGGGTTTTTATTTCAGAGATTTTTCTGGTTGAATTCAAAATTTTAGGGGTTTTGAGTTGAGTGAGGCTGAATCATAATAATTACCTATGCTTTAAAATGTTTTTATGAACTATTGGTACATATTTATGTTTTATCGTGGCCTGCAAATACCTACTACCAATGGGTTTTTCGATTTCACTGCGAGCTAACTATAAGCCCTTGTAAAACAATCTATTGCCTTTCCTTTTTCCCCGTGCTAAAACTAAGGCCCGCATTTATAATCAGCTCTCAAGAGTGACAGCGAGTTTGAGTCCGTATCAGAAATGTCATTTCAGTACAAAACGATCTGTCAAATCTATACTTAATATTGCTCTCAATCTTGAGATCGCTTTATAAATACGAGCCTAAAACTGCGCATAGGGTGGGCAATCTTAGGTCGCCGCCGCCGTCTGTTGTTTTTGTTTTATCTCATTTTGTGCCAAGTCTTCTACCCCGTCTGTAACGGATATTGAAAGAATGGAAATTAAAGAAAAAAACAGTAAATGAAATGGAAAAGATGATGACTAATGATTAACCTCGTTAGCTTTGCGCAGCTACCATACGGCAGTTAATATTTTATTAGAAAAGCGGCTTTTAGTATTATAGGTACTGTTTATCTCGTGTATGGGCTTTCGGGTGTATGTAAGTAGAAAATAGCATAAGCTTAGTTTTAACAGTATGAGCAAATAAACTAGTAAGTAATACTCAAAAACTGTAATCCTAGTAGGTACTAGGCAGTTATTCTCATATTTACCAAGACGCTTCTAGCCCGCCCGAGTTATTTCTTCTGTGCAGTATTTTCTCTTAGACCTGATGCAGCCGCCTCCAGCCCACTGTGCACTTATTAAAATGCTATTAAAATTTCTGCATGGCTCGCACTTTATTAAAAGTTTGTTTTATGAAGCTGCTTGTCCGCTTCTACGGAGAGTGGCTCTCTTAGAATTATTTATGTAAGTTCCTCTATGATGCATAATATGTTGGCGGTGAAGATTGCGAAATATCTATGTAGGTATTAACTTTTAATTCATATGTACTTGTTATTCAAAGTACTGTAATAAAAGTAAAAAAAAAAACTTATAAAGTATGTTAAAAAAAAAACTAATTTCCCTGGTGCGGAAATCCTAATTTTTCAGATTGAGTCAAACGAGAGGCTTCTTCATTTTGACATCATTCTTGGTTTTCAATTTTACATTTGCTATCCTAATAAATCAATTTACCTTACGTAACACACTTTTCATTTGTCTAAATATTAATAACATACAAAAAACTCCGAAATAAAATATCACATTCTAGCATAAAACCATTATGACAAAATAAAATAGGAAATGTGTTTCGGCGTCATAATTTCAAGTTGACATTTTTAAGCGCATAAATTAACGAAGTTTGCCGTCGCGACCCCGTATATTCAGCTTAACCCTTTAGCACCCACCTTGGGTAATTCCCACCCGGGTCTACCCGACCCTTTCACCAATAGAATATATTACAGGCCATTTTATGTCGCAGATAGCGTCGCTGCTAAAATGTAAAACGCATTATTTTGAATCCGACCGCTTAGTCTTTATAGTAGCTTGCGAGTCAGTGCGATTAGACGAACAGCTTTTTAGGATAATCCTACAGGTTTATGAGGGCAGCTTTTGTGCTTTTACGATAATTATTTGAGATATTGAAATTGAAAGCCTTGTTTTATTTTACTGTCTAGAGAAGTTTGCTCGTAAACTTTATGGGTTTTTGTCTGCGTGATTTTTACGTTCGTTCGTTTTTTTTTCTTGATGCTAAACTCGGGTCTCACTTTTTTATTATAAAAGTGATAGGTATTTAGCTAAGAAATTTTCTACAGAATAAAAAAAACTACAGTATTTAAGATAAATACTATACCGATATTTTAATGGGTTTTCATGAAAGTATTATAAAAGTAATTAGCAGAAGCGTCTGGCAAAAGCTATAAACAAACACTAAATATAATAAACAAGAATCTATTTAGATATGATATACTATGAAAGTACTTTTGCATGAAGTTGAATCTTGTCATTATTGCTTCCTTATCCCCCTTTGGGGTTGAAACTGAAAATGAGTCTAAAACTAAATCACTTAATACTCTACGAGGTACAAACAAATCGCGGGCTCGAGGTGGCTCGAGTAGCAAAGCGGTTTTGATTCCAAGATTCGCATTTACAAAGTGAATGTCAAATCCTCAGTTGAGGAGTGCCGCGGAGCAGATAACGCGACCCAGTAGGGTTGCCACTGATCTAAAAAATTATACTGTTTTAATGGGAAACCGTGTCAGAGGCCTAATACTGTTATTAATAGGCGGTTTAAAAACTCTGACACCAGGGTTTATCGGGTCGTTAGTCGATTAGAAAACCCACTCGTTAAGAAGAAGAATTAGATGTTGTCAACTACTTCTTAAAAAAATTACGATAAAAATAATTCAAGTAAATAAAGTATAGGTTTTTTCCAAATGGAAGTGTCTGTTTCTGCCACCAAGCTATTCACAAATTTAATAAAAAAGAACAACGTCTATGGAATTAATAAATCTAGGGAGTTCCCAGAATCCTATAAATATTAGATGTTTTAAGGTGGTAACAGAACAAGAGTTGGAGAAATTAATTGTATCTCAAATACAGACATAATGGATTACAAAATGAAGAATTACTTACTCATTTTACTTTTTATCGGGTCTATTCGCGATAGATTTTGGTGGTAAATCATAGGAATTTACCTGGTTCCCTAGAAGAATTACTTTATGTTGTGTTGTGGCAAATCGTAATATATTCAGGAAAATGACTGTATTTGAGATACAATTTTACATAATTCATTACGAAAAGTGCCGCCACCCCTGCTAAATATAATTACTTATTTTCTCTCACATTATCTTTGGCCTATGTTTTGAATTTCAGCAGCCCTAGAGGTAGTTAGAGGGGGGGGCGCTGACGCCTCATTATTTAAATATTCTGATGAGCGCGCTAAGCGTCGCGTTGCGTTAGT
>JARACY010002637.1:0-40666 GCA_029255725.1 Scrobipalpa atriplicella
GATTGTTGAAAGCGATGTGTGAAGAATGAAGAGCTCCATATACGGTGACAATTCATATGATAAGGAATTACTCAATTCGTAAGTACAGACAAAGAAATTTTTATCAATGCTCAATTTGAGTAGAAGGACGAAAAATTGAAAGAAAACGAACGAAAATGTTTAATCTGAATAGCTCCGTCTGACCATTCATATGAAAATGAATTATTCAATAAGTAAGTTAAGTACAGACAAAGGAAGGTTTTTCAAACTCAAAGCAAAAGGACAACAATTTCTAAGCACTTGGAGTAAATACTGAAGAATTCGAAGAAGATGTAATTCTATTGTACGGCAACATAATCGTTAAGCCAATACGAAAATATCAAACCGAAATGACACATTTTTTGAGGCATTTACTAAGTATGAAACTTCGTAATGGCTTAAACGACTTTGCTACTACACAATAAAGTTATTTTATTTTATCAAGGGAAATACGCGGTCGAATTAGGTGACCGATATAAAAACAATAATCCATTAAATCCGTTAATCCACTTTCAGCTGAATGTCAGATGTTTAAAGCAGCTAGATCATCTCGTTTATTTTTTGTTTTACATCAAACCACCACCACAACTAAAACTCTTAAATTAAGATGAACAACAACTGTGCTATTTAAAGTTTTCTCTTATATTGAACGCCCCAAATGGATTCGTGATAAACGTGCCTGCGTGAATGTTAAAAATACGGATGACGCATGCTTCGCGTGGGCTGTAGTGAGCGCGCTTTACCCTACTGATAAAAACAGTTAACGAGGTAAGTAGTAAGGAGGTATACCGGGTGTAAAGGACAGCGTTGCTCAGTCAACGACACTGAACAACAATCACCAAGTTTTTTTTTTCAGAAAATGAAAAAAAAAATGCTTTTCCATACAAATTGTCGGATCAAGGAGGTCACTTTGTATGAAAAAGCAATTTTTTTTTTCATTTCCTGAAAAAAATTCCCGGTGATAGTTGTTCAGTTTGGTTGTCTGAGCAACCCCTATAAGTTTGCGGGACGCTGTCCCTTACACCCCGTATAGGTAACTTTACCGATGCGCCTGATTTAGGCCTAGCAGCAAAAATCTGTGATGTATGGAGTTGTATGAAGGCGCACGCACAGAAGAGTAAACAGCGACTTTCTCTAATCAGTGGGTGCACGCACTCGCGGAAAAAAATCGCGCGAGATTCCTCGTGTACAAATTACAGGGTATTGCTGGTCCTTTTCCTTTATATTTCACTAAGCAAAGACGTGAGAAACATAGCAACCTGCTGCTTATCGAGGAAGGTGAAAAAACAGCATTTCTGCTGGATAAAAAAATTGATTTAAGTCTTTTGGTTCGTAGCTCTATTTCGAAACACACAACAAAAGTGTTGGATCTGTGATGGATGTCTTTTAACTTTTCGAGAAGAGAATCGATTGAAACAATAATGCCTTATCAAATTTCTTGTACTGAGACGTTGGAAAAGTTCAATGAAATCGAGCAATATTTCAACGATACCAAGTCATTATGGCTTGAGATGTTTGAGCGCGATTTACTTTAATCGCAATGTCGAATAGATATTCCTTTCATGTTCTTTATGAACAAAGCGCGTAGAGTTTTGCAGATATGATACATAATAATAAGCATAATAATCAGTTAAATAAACACTGCAAATATTTTTTTTTAATAAACATGTAGTTTTGATAGAAATAAAATCATCAGGTATTATCGAAAGAAAAAGAAACACGAAGTAGAAGGTTGCTTTGAGGTCAACAAACTAATAAAATGCAAAATATGCGAGTCATTTTGCATGTCTCGTCTCGACGTAGGTGATACAAAAATAATGTTGCGCTACAAAAGTCGTTCGCTCGGCAACAATGGACTCTTAAACAGTAATATTTAAGCGTTTCCAATAACAGTAGGTATAGTAGCACCCATTGTTATCGCAACGTAACGTGAACATTTTGAAACGAGCAGCTTATGCAAAACAAGGATGTTGCAGAAATGCGAGAAATAGCACTGTATATCGAAAGACATGATGGGTGAAGAAAATTCAAAATAAATAGATGAATTGTTTGACATAGGTATTAATATAATTCCAAACCTATATTTTCCAGAAACACTGCTACCAAATTTTTAAAATGCCCTTTTTGCTAATTAAAACCGTATACGCCACAGTGAATCATCATCTTCAAACTGACGCTGCCCGTTTGACCCGTAATCATTTGCACTAGGAAAAACTGTAATATTTTTTTATTGTAAAGTTTTCCCCATCGCAGAGCGCGTAAAAGAGGTCTTCGCGGTACGGTGATAATACAACACTTCTTTCATTCCCACCCGCTGCTTGCAGTTGCAGAGAAATTTTAGCAGCTCCGGATTTGGTCCAAAACATACATATTTACACTACTAACGTCAGACTATTGAATTATACTGTGGACTGGTATGAAATGAATTAGTTGTCAGAAGTAAAAAGGGCATTTTAAAATTTGGTAGCAGTGTTTCTGGAAAATATAGGTTTGGAATTATATTAATACCTATGTCAAACAATTCATCTATTTATTTTGAATTTTCTTCACCCATCATGTCTTTCGATATACAGTGCTATTTCTCGCATTTCTGCAACATCCTTGTTTTGCATAAGCTGCTCGTTTCAAAATGTTCACGTTACGTTGCGATAACAATGGGTGCTACTATACCTACTGTTATTGGAAACGCTTAAATATTACTGTTTAAGAGTCCATTGTTGCCGAGCGAACGACTTTTGTAGCGCAACATTATTTTTGTATCACCTACGTCGAGACGAGACATGCAAAATGACTCGCATATTTTGCATTTTATTAGTTTGTTGACCTCAAAGCAACCTTCTACTTCGTGTTTCTTTTTCTTTCGATAATACCTGATGATTTTATTTCTATCAAAACTACATGTTTATTAAAAAAAAATATTTGCAGTGTTTATTTAACTGATTATTATGCTTATTATTATGTATCATATCTGCAAAACTCTACGCGCTTTGTTCATAAAGAACATGAAAGGAATATCTATTCGACATTGCGATTAAAGTAAATCGCGCTCAACATCTCAAGCCATAATGACTTGGTATCGTTGAAATATTGCTCGATTTCATTGAACTTTTCCAACGTCTCAGTACAAGAAATTTGATAAGGCATTATTGTTTCAATCGATTCTCTTCTCGAAAAGTTAAAAGACATCCATCACAGATCCAACACTTTGTTGTGTGTTTCGAAATAGAGCTACGAACCAAAAGACTTAAATCAATTTTTTTATCCAGCAGAAATGCTGTTTTTCACCTTCCTCGATAAGCAGCAGGTTGCTATGTTTCTCACGTCTTTGCTTAGTGAAATATAAAGGAAAGGACCAGCAATACCCTGTAATTTGTACACGAGGAATCTCGCGCGATTTTTTTCCGCGAGTGCGTGCACCCACTGATTAGAGAAAGTCGCTGTTTACTCTTCTGTGCGTGCGCCTTCATACAACTCCATACATCACAGATTTTTGCTGCTAGGCCTAAATCAGGCGCATCGGTAAAGTTACCTATACGGGGTGTAAGGGACAGCGTCCCGCAAACTTATAGGGGTTGCTCAGACAACCAAACTGAACAACTATCACCGGGAATTTTTTTCAGGAAATGAAAAAAAAAATTGCTTTTTCATACAAAGTGACCTCCTTGATCCGACAATTTGTATGGAAAAGCATTTTTTTTTTTCATTTCTGAAAAAAAAAACTTGGTGATTGTTGTTCAGTGTCGTTGACTGAGCAACGCTGTCCTTTACACCCGGTATACCTCCTTACTACTTACTCGTTAACTGTTTTTATCAGTAGGGTAAAGCGCGCTCACTACAGCCCACGCGAAGCATGCGTCATCCGTATTTTTAACATTCACGCAGGCACGTTTATCACGAATCCATTTGGGGCGTTCAATATAAGAGAAAACTTTAAATAGCACAGTTGTTGTTCATCTTAATTTAAGAGTTTTAGTTGTGGTGGTGGTTTGATGTAAAACAAAAAATAAACGAGATGATCTAGCTGCTTTAAACATCTGACATTCAGCTGAAAGTGGATTAACGGATTTAATGGATTATTGTTTTTATATCGGTCACCTAATTCGACCGCGTATTTCCCTTGATAAAATAAAATAACTTTATTGTGTAGTAGCAAAGTCGTTTAAGCCATTACGAAGTTTCATACTTAGTAAATGCCTCAAAAATGTGTCATTTCGGTTTGATATTTTCGTATTGGCTTAACGATTATGTTGCCGTACAATAGAATTACATCTTCTTCGAATTCTTCAGTATTTACTCCAAGTGCTTAGAAATTGTTGTCCTTTTGCTTTGAGTTTGAAAAACCTTCCTTTGTCTGTACTTAACTTACTTATTGAATAATTCATTTTCATATGAATGGTCAGACGGAGCTATTCAGATTAAACATTTTCGTTCGTTTTCTTTCAATTTTTCGTCCTTCTACTCAAATTGAGCATTGATAAAAATTTCTTTGTCTGTACTTACGAATTGAGTAATTCCTTATCATATGAATTGTCACCGTATATGGAGCTCTTCATTCTTCACACATCGCTTTCAACAATCTAGTCGAAAGGACTTTATTAAAAACTACATAACCGAATGCCTGTGGTTCAACATCGGCCAAATATTCCACAAAATCTCTTGAGTCTAGACTTTAACTCACAACAAATGTGGTCCCACATTTTGATTAAAAAATAATATTTGCAATGCTTATTTAACTGATCGCTTATTATAATTATGTAACGTATCTGCATACAGTAAACCTTGGATGTTATTCGTTAAGAACTAAGCAGTATAATCATAAATAAAAATATAATCAGAACTTAAAAGCTAATGAAATTCTGTGGGAATTTTTACAAGAAATTTTAATCAAGCCGCCTTAATTTATAACCTTCATTTGCAAACTAGTAAATTGTACAAAGAAATGATTAGATATTGCACCATTACCCTGTTACGATGATGTCATCTGATAATAATTTGGAAAAGAATAAAACTTCTGTGTTTAGAAAGAAATTTTGTAATTGGCTTAATAGTCTAAAAAAAGTTGAGCTCCATCTTGACAGTTTTTACGACTTGGTGACTGTTTCTTGTTTGTCTCATTGGTGGTCGAATTTGGCTATTTAAGATTTTTTCTTGTCACTGACAGCAAAGACGGGTAGCATGTCCAATTGGTCGGAATAAAACATGGTATCCTTTCCATTTTTGTTGTGGCTTCGTTTTAAGATTTTCAGGACGCTGCGGGACTCTGGAACAAGATAAAAAAAGTCTGTAACGGGCAAAAATAACGTGACTGCGCATTGCAGAAATAATGTCAGTTTTTAAAATCGAAAGGACATCTCGAGATGGCATAGCTCTGTAATCTAGTCCTAAGTTGATAAGATGTTTGGAAAATATAATATTTAATACTGAAAAAAGCGTGGAATTCCAATTCTGATCACTAACCTAAGCTAGGTTTACTTCTCTCATTTGAATTATAAATTTTCTATAACAAAGTGCAAAATAGGCTGTACTCACGGCCCATTCCCGCAACAGGCACAGAAAGTTTTGGTGCGTGGGCGAATACTCTCCATCTTCTTAATAACCTCTCGAAACTGACGTTAAACAAAGAACCGTCTTCACGCGTCTCGTTCTTGTCACTGGCTTATTAAGCACTAAACCACCGCTTTATATTATTCGAGTAGGATAAAATATTCACTCACGATAAAGAAAAAAACAATTTTCTTATTTTTAGACACTCATGAACAACGAACTGCAAACAACCCAACCAGACTACTGAGTAGAGGTCGTCGAATAAATTACATTCAAGGTCGTATTAAAATATAAACTGACCTGTTTCATACTCTGTTGTCGCTGAGTACACTTCAGAAATTCTCTATTTTTGTCGGTAGGTACGATCTACGATTTATGAAAGATTACCGATACCATATAAAACTATTAAATACCGGGAAGTACCGGGAAATTTCGAGACAGGTTTTCCCGGGTGCATTCCCTAATGGTCAGCTAATCAGCTTAAAAAATGATTTATTTTTGCGCAGTCAAAATTGCGTTTACAAATCGTTTATGGGATCTAAATAACTATATAATTATTAGTAAATATTTACCAACACCAACATATTAGAAATATAAATTATATTCATTTATTTTTCTAATTGATAATAATATTTTTTATTATTTAAAATATTTTACTTCAAACATACAACAATAAAATTTATTATTCTGTTAATAATTAAATGAGCTTTATAAGGCGTGCACTTTTGGATTTTCCAAGTTTTTTAATTCTACGATATTCTTTATTCCCGATATATTTTTACATCCTTAAAATTAACTTAACGTAAACAAAACTTAACATTTAAATACTCACACTCACTCCGTATTCTAAATGAAGATCAGGCTATAATAATCTGGATCCAGTAATTGGCCGTCGATGGCGCCGATAATTCTTAGCCAAATTGAATGAATCATTTCTGAGATGGCTTTATCTTGATTTAATTCTATTTGAACGATTAACTTATGCTTCAAGAGGTGAATATGAATAATCAGTTCCACGACCGAAGCCGGGTAGTATGTCCAATTGGTCGGGACAAAACAGGGTATCAGTATTCTAAATGAAGATCAGGCTATAATAATCTGGATCCAGTAATTGGCCGTCGATGGCGCCGATAATTCTTAGCCAAATTGAATGAATCATTTCTGAGATGGCTTTATCTTGATTTAATTCTATTTGAACGATTAACTTATGCTTCAAGAGGTGAATATGAATAATCAGTTCCACGACCGAAGCCGGGTAGTATGTCCAATTGGTCGGGACAAAACAGGGTATCAGTATTCTAAATGAAGATCAGGCTATAATACTCTGGATCCAGTAGTTGGCCGTCGATGTCGCCGATAATTCTTAGCCAAATTAAGTGAATCATTTCTGAGATGGCTTTTACTTGATTTAATTCTATTTGAACGATTAACTTATACTTCGAGAGGTGAGTATGATTAATCAGTTCCACGACCGAAGCCGCGTAGTATGTCCAATTGGTCGGGACAAAACAGGGTATCATTTAATACGTGACAAAGCGTAGACAGAGAAAAAGTTTTCAGTATTTTCTTCAATTTCGCTTCTGAATCCTTTTAATTATCTTCTTTTCTTTCCACAGATTCTACGTCTTGGGAAGTTAGTTCCAACCCCGACTTGAGGTTATTGTAAAAAAATTTTAGTAGCTCATACGACTTGAACGAGTGCAATAATTTTATTATTTGCTTGAAACCTTTAACAATATCTCTTAAAAATTGGCGGTAATATGCTTCTAGCAAAGCCTCTCGTAAGTGTTTTTGTACATTTCATACACAAACAGAATTACAAATCGGGTTTCGATGATAAATAGCTCTTAATTAAAATGCATATATAATTTATAAATCACACAATAAAAAAATACAATAATCCCATAAAAATTATACTGCCTTAAGGATATCTTAAGGATGGAGGTATCTTAAGGATGGAGGTATCTTAAGGAAGGATAGACAGTTCAGCATCGTATAGATTCTCCCGATCAGTTGCCTTTCCAATAGCAGCAGCGTAAACAATGTTTATACGGCTTAGCAGCTTTATACAGCGCATGCATCCTGAAGGTTGTGAATCTGCCCGTGAAACTAAATTGGGAAAAGTTGTTCAGTTTCATGGGCAGATTCACATTCTTCAGGGCGCATAAACCCATTTTCCGTTTTTTAGCGGGAGATGTTCGCCGCAATCAAATTTCTCACAATCTTTTTCCTCATACCCATATAATTTCGCAGGATTTTCAAACTTTGGGCAAGCGTATGCCTCCAAATCCACGTAACGCTCGCATCCTGAGTCTTTTAAAATATTCTTTATATAACACCCCCCTTGAAAGCAGTAGATTCGTGAGCCCCAGTCTTTTCTTTCAACAATTTTATAAAGAACCTGAATTTACTCTGCGGCTCCGCACAATTAGTCTTCAGCGGTTATATACAAAGGACCGCGTATGTTGTTCGTTAAGTACCGAGCAGTGCCCTTCTCAGGCTCTGATAGGTCGCAATACCTACCCACACCGAAATGTTTATAGGATATCACGCCTGTTTTGGTTTCTAAAACCGCAATTTCACGACATTTAAAAATCTTGCCAAATTTAAACCCGTCCATATCGATAATGAATTTTGAAAGTGGGTTTTGTTTTTGTTGTCGTTGTCGTCTCCACGTAGAGTAGTGTGCAAAGTTGTACTTACTTTAAGTTGTTGGCACTAGAGACTGTGGGAAGAGAGACTCAGGATGGTCTATTCAAAGAGTCTTGTACTTGGAAGTGAATCTTAACTAGTATGTACCGTAAAGTTTCCTCTTACATTGAACTACCCAAATGGATTCGTAACAAACACGCCTGCGTGAATGTTAAAAATACCGATGCCGCATGCTTTGCGTGGGCAGTAGTGAGCGCGCTTTACCCAGCTGATAATCACGCTGAAAGAGTGTCATCATATCCACATTACGCGGATGTTATAAATTGCAGTGGCATACATAGCGCTACAGTTGCTCATCTTTATTATGATAATATTATGCGGGGGGTGGTGGCGGTGGTTTAATCTGAAACAAAAACATAAACGAGGTGAGTACATTTACACAAAGTAATTCATTAAAATTACAAATTAAAAATGCACTTACGAGAGTTTTGAATGGGTAAATATGTGATTTTATATTTATTTGGGGATAGAATAATTCCAAGACCTGAAAAAATAATTACTAAATATTAAATTACATAATATTTAAGCGGTCGGTGTATTGGGTGGCAATTCCGACTTATTCAAGAATCGCAAGCTCCAGGTTTTCGCAACGGGCCCATCATTTACCACCAGATACTGACCTGATTTCAGCTCAAAAACAACTGATTCACTCAGCTCGCTGAATCTGGTGGGTAAAGGGACGAGTCCGATACTCAGTCTTAAGACAACCTGAAGCTTGTCGAACTTACTAGGATGTATATAACAGTCCTGAATAAGATATGGTAGTCCGGTCTCCATGTCGCGGATCTTGCACCACTTCTGCGCCTCACCACACTTGTTGCGAACTTGCAGTGGTGATTCCATTTTTACCTGAGAATCTTTTTTTTCCCACTTTTTCACTTTATATGATCGTTGTTGTTCTCGGCGTCGTTGTCGGACGACGCTTGATATGAACTGAATAGATTTTCCCACACGCTTCCTGTTTTTATAGCAAAAACTGAGCCTTATCACTAACTAAAAACTCCGAGGCAATAACAACACTCACCGCTAGCTTCCTCCTCCACGTTTATATTTTTTATTGTATCATCACACCGCTTCTTACTGGCAACGATGTAACTTCAGTTGGGAGCGTGTTAGTGCTTTGATTGTCTGAACCGCAATTTTCACGTAACTGGGCGGGTTTTCCGTTTTTTAGCGGGAGATGTTCACCGCAATCAAATATCTCACAATCTTTTTCCGCATACCCATATAATTTCGCAGGATTTTTCGCAAACTTTGGGCAAGCGCATGCCTCCAAATCCACGTAACGCTCGCATCCTGAGTCTTTTAAAATATTCTTTATATAACACCCCCCTTGATAGCAATAGATTCGTGAGCCCCAGTCTTTTCTTTCAACAATTTTATAAAGAACCTGAATTCACTCTGCGGTTCCGCACAATTAAGTCTTCAGTATTTATATACAAAGGACCGTGTATGTTGTTCGTTAAGTACCGAGCAGTGCCCTTCTCAGGCTTCTGATAGGTCGCAATACCTACCCACACCGAAATGTTTATAGGATATCACGCCTGTTTTGGTTTCTAAAACCGCAATTTCACGACATTTAAAAATCTTGCCAAATTGGAACCCGTCCATATCGATAATGAATTTGATCCCTTTGAAAGTGGGTTTTGTTTTTGTTGTCGTTGTCGTCTCCACGTAGAGTAGTGTGCAAAGTTGTACTTACTTTAAGTTGTTGGCACTAGAGACTGTGGGAGGTTTATTGTTTTTATATCGGTCACCTTATTCGACCGCGTATTTCCCTTGATAAAATAAAATAACTTTATTGTTTTTATTCTAAATATAATAATATTCTAATGTCCTCGCAAAGTAGGTGTTACAACCTTGTTGTGGATCTCGTAGTTCTTTACTCGATTCCTGATAACTCCCCAGGTCTCTTGGGGTACTCTCCTGTTTTCTCCGATTCATCGGATCCATCCATGTCGCTGGGACACTGAATACTGGACTCGAAGTGTTTTGATTTTCCCCAAATGATATCAAGAGATACGAACGGTTCTGCATCGTGTCAATAAAAAAAATTGAGACATTTTAATAACAGATTGTAATTATAATGCGAACTTTATTACTTAAGGGTTGCATTCGATTAATGTAAAAAAATATTTTTTTAAAACAAAGTACACAATTGATTTTTCCAACCTTAAGCTACTTGTAACATTGTAGGTTTGACGCCGGGCACCATCAATCGGTCCCGGGGCAGAGCGATGTTCAACTCTGAATTATTGTGTGCCGAGTCCAAATACCAATTGGCATTACTGCCGCGACTTTTTCGAACTATAATCATGTTGTATTCGGGCAGTGAGGACAGTAACTTCCATTTTTTTTGTAATTTCATCGTACAATATACAAAGGACCGTGTATGTTGTTCGTTAAGTACCGAGCAGTGCCCTTCTCAGGCTCTGATAGGTCGCAATACCTACCCACACCGAAATGTTTATAGGATATCACGCCTGTTTTGGTTACTAAAACCGCAATTTCACGACATTTAAAAATCTTGCCAAATTGAAACCCGTCCATATCGATAATGAATTTGATCCCCTTTGAAAGTGGGTTTTGTTTTTGTTGTCGTTGTCGTCTCCACGTAGAGTAGTGTGCAAAGTTGTACTTACTTTAAGTTGTTGGCACTAGAGACTGTGGGAGGTTTATTGTTTTTATATCGGTCACCTAATTCGACCGCGTATTTCCCTTGATAAAATAAAATAACTTTATTGTGTAGTAGCAAAGTCGTTTAAGCCATTACGAAGTTTCATACTTAGTAAATGCCCCAAAAATGTGTCATTTCGGTTTGATATTTTCGTATTGGCTTAACGATTGTTACCGTACAATAGAATTACATCTTCTTCGAATTCTTCAGTATTTACTCCAAGTGCTTTGAAATTGTTGTCCTTTTACTTTGAGTTTAAGAAACCTTCCCTTGTCTGTACTTTCTTATTGAATAATTCATTCTCATATGAATGGTCAAACGGAGCTATTCAGATTAAAAATTATTTTCGTTCGTTTTCTTTAATTTTTTCGTCCTTCTACTCAAATTGAGCATTGATAAAAATTTCTTTGTCTGTACTTACGAATTGAGTAATTCCTTATCATATGAATTGTCACCGTATATGGAGCTCTTCATTCTTCACACATCGCTTGCAACAGTCTAGTCGAAAGGACTTTATTAAAAACTACTTACATAACCGAATGCCTGTGGTTCAACATCGGCCAAATATTCCACAAAATCTCTTGAGTCGAGACTTTAACTCACAACAAATGTGGTCCCACATTTTTATTAAAAAATAATATTTGCAATGCTTATTTAACCGATCGCTTATTATAATTATGTAACGTATCTGCATACAGTAGACCTTGGATGTTATTCGTTAAGAACCGAGCAGTATAATCATAAATAAAAATATAATCAGAACTTAAAAGCTAATAAAATTCTGTGGGAATTTTTACAAGAAATTTTAATCAAGCCGCCTTTATTTATAACCTTCATTTGCAAACTAGTAAATTGTACAAAGAAAAGATTAGATATTGCACCATTACCCTGTTACGATGATGTCATCTGATAATAATTTGGAAAAGAATAAAACTTCTGTGTTTAGAAAGAAATTTTGTAATAGGCTTAATAGTCTAAAAAAAAGTGGAGCTCCATCTTGACAGTTTTTACGACTTGGTTGTCTCATTGGTGGTCGAATTTGGTAACTTCTCTATTTAAGATTTTTTCTTGTCACTGACAGCAAAGACGGGTAGCATGTCCAATTGGTCGGAATAAAACATGGTATCCTTTCCATTTTTATTGTGGCTTCGTTTTAAGATTTTCAGGACGTTGTGGGTCTCTGGAACAAGATAAAAAAGTCAGTAACGGGCAAAAATAACGTGACTGCGCATTGCAGAAATAATGTCAGTTTTTAAAATCGAAAGGACATCTCGAGATGGCATAGCTCTGTAATCTAGTCCTGAGTTGATAAGATGTTTGGAAAATATAATATTTAATACTGAAAAAAAAGCGTGGAATTCTAATTCTGATCACTAACCTAAGCTAGGTTTACTTATCTCATTTGAATTATAAATTTTCTATAACAAAGTGCAAAATAGGCTGTACTCACGGCCCATTCCCGCAACAGGCACAGAAAGTTTTGGTGCGTGGGCGAATACTCTCCATCTTCTTAACATTTAGGGTGTAATGTAATTACAGTTATACATACATCCTCCTCAGGGAACAAGGCACGTGGCCTGTATGTGGAAGACTCCTGTTCTTCCATGTCGACTTCAATATTTTCGTCCACTTCTAATGTGTTGGGTCGATATGTCTAAAAAACGAATGCTCAATTAAGTACATTAACAAATACAAAATAAAATAATCAATTAAGTATGAAATAATACTTACACAAAGCCGTCCAGAGCTAGTTCTTTCTAGAACTATATTTTCGCCTTGAAGTATATTATACCTCGTACCTTGTGGCGTCACCTGTACTGAGATACTGAGATCGATTACATCTTCTTCGAATTCTTCAGTATTTACTCCAAGTGCTGTGAAATTGTTGTCCTTTTACTTTGAGTTTAAGAAACCTTCCCTTGTCTGTACTTACTTATTGAATAATTCATTCTCATATGAATGGTCAAACGGAGCTATTCAGATTAAAAATTATTTTCGTTCGTTTTCTTTAATTTTTTCGTCCTTCTACTCAAATTGAGCATTGATAAAAATTTCTTTGTCTGTACTTACGAATTGAGTAATTCCTTATCATATGAATTGTCACCGTATATGGAGCTCTTCATTCTTCACACATCGCTTGCAACAGTCTAGTCGAAAGGACTTTATTAAAAACTACTTACATAACCGAATGCCTGTGGTTCAACATCGGCCAAATATTCCACAAAATCTCTTGAGTCGAGACTTTAACTCACAACAAATGTGGTCCCACATTTTGATTAAAAAATAATATTTGCAATGCTTATTTAACTGATCGCTTATTATAATTATGTAACGTATCTGCATACAGTAGACCTTGGATGTTATTCGTTAAGAACCGAGCAGTATAATCATAAATAAAAATATAACCAGAACTTAAAAGCTAATAAAATTCTGTGGGAATTTTTACAAGAAATTTTAATCAAGCCGCCTTTATTTATAACCTTCATTTGCAAACTAGTAAATTGTACAAAGAAATGATTAGATATTGCACCATTACCCTGTTACGATGATGTCATCTGATAATAATTTGGAAAAGAATAAAACTTCTGTGTTTAGAAAGAAATTTTGTAATAGGCTTAATAGTCTAAAAAAAAGTGGAGCTCCATCTTGATAGTTTTTACGACTTGGTTGTCTCATTGGTGGTCGAATTTGGTAACTTCTCTATTTAAGATTTTTTCTTGTCACTGACAGCAAAGACGGGTAGCATGTCCAATTGGTCGGAATAAAACATGGTATCCTTTCCATTTTTGTTGTGGCTTCGTTTTAAGATTTTCAGGACGTTGTGGGTCTCTGGAACAAGATAAAAAAGTCAGTAACGGGCAAAAATAACGTGACTGCGCATTGCAGAAATAATGTCAGTTTTTAAAATCGAAAGGACATCTCGAGATGGCATAGCTCTGTAATCTAGTCCTGAGTTGATAAGATGTTTGGAAAATATAATATTTAATAATGAAAAAAAAGCGTGGAATTCTAATTCTGATCACTAACCTAAGCTAGGTTTACTTCTCTCATTTGAATTATAAATTTTCTATAACAAAGTGCAAAATAGGCTGTACTCACGGCCCATTCCCGCAACAGGCACAGAAAGTTTTGGTGCGTGGGCGAATACTCTCCATCTTCTTAACATTTAGGGTATAATGTAATTACAGTTATACATACATCCTCCTCAGGGAACAAGGCACGTGGCCTGTAGGTGGAAGACTCCTGTTCTTCCATGTCGACTTCAATATTTTCGTCCACTTCTAATGTGTTGGGTCGATATGTCTAAAAAACGAATGCTCAATTAAGTACATTAACAAATACAAAATAAAATAATCAATTAAGTATGAAATAATACTTACACGAAGCCGTCCAGAGCTAGTTATTTCTAGAACTATATTTTCGCCTTGAAGTATATTATACCTCGTACCTTGTGGCGTCACCTGTACGGGCATCGCCAGGATCAAGGGTCGTGCAGCAGCCGGAAGAGGAGTCGAAGGACGCGGTGCATCCATTTTGACTAAAAAAAAGTGTAGAGCTGCTGTATCTTCTTTTTGTATTCCTAATCTTAAACTAAGCTTTTAAAGTTATGCTTTGCGCAAGTTACCTACCTAGGTAGATTAGATATACAAAAGGATTATGTTATTAGAAACTCATTTATCATCAATTGCCACTAAAGTTTAGCATTGGAGTCCAAATCCGAAGTTCCTTCCCTCAACAGCACCTCAGAACCAGTTGATCTTGACCTGGTCGTCATCAGACCCACAAACATATGATCTTAGATATTGCCATGAAAACTTAACATTGGAGTCCAAATCCGAAGTTCCTACTCTCAACAGCCCCTTGGAACCAGTTGATCTTGACCTGGTCATCATCAGACCCACAAACGTATGATCTTAGATATTGCCATGAAAACTTAACATTGGAGTCCAAATCCGAAGTTCCTACCCTCAACAGCCCCTTGGAACCAGTCGATCTTGACCTGGTCATCATCAGGCCCTCAGACATTCTTTCTTGGGAATCGCTATTATTTATCGAATCCGGCGGGGCTCAACGGGTAATAAATAAAATCGTTTATTTTCAAATTAGTCCCTACTTGTATTTTTATTATTACTAAAAGATCACCCTGTGTGTTGTACCAAAAATAACGACTAGCAATTTGAAACTAAGGGACAGCAATGTACATACACGATGTCCGCCATTTTGACTTGCGCATGTGTGAGTGCGTTTTTTCGTAACGGTTTCAATATTTTTCGTTTAGAGAAATATTTTGAATTATAAATTCAAAGCAAATAAGATATTCAAAATAACCATAAAATTTCCTTCAAAATAATATAACATATGACATATATGCATTAAAATGCATATATAATTTATAAATCACACAATAAAAAAATACAATAATCCCATAAAAATTATACTGCCTTTCTCTGACTTTTCTCTTAAGGATGGAGGTATCTTAAGGAAGGATAGACGGTTCAGTATCGTATAGATCCTCCCGATCAGTTGCCTTTCCAATAGCAGCAGCGTAAAAAATGTTTATACGGCTTAGCAGCTTTATACAGCGCATGCATCCTGAAGGTTGTGAATCTGCCCGTGAAACTAAATTGGGAAAAGTTGTTCAGTTTCATGGGCAGATTCACATTCTTCAGGGCGCATAAACCCTTTTTCCGGTTTTTTAGCGGGAGATGTTCGCCGCAATCAAATTTCTCACATTCTTTTTCCTCATACCCATATGATTTCGCAAGATTTTCAAACTTTGGTAAACCGTATGCCTCCAAATCCACATAACGCTCGCATCAGGAGTCTTTTAAGATTCGCGAACCGATTTTATGTAGAACCTGAGTTCCACATTACGCCCGCATTCTGAGTCTTTTAAGATTCGCGAGCCGATTTTATGTAGAACCTGAGTTCCACATTACGCCCGCATTCGGAGTCTTTTAAGATTCGCGAACCGCACTCTTGTCTATCAACGATTTTATGTAGAACCTTAGGTCCAAAGGGTTAAATAATGGATAATATATATTTTTTTTTATTGTCTGTCCCAAGTTAACTTGTAGGATGTCCTTCAAGCTGTAATCCTCACTTATGAAAACATAATGAAAATTGATTTGAACAATGCCAAAAAATAGTCCTGAAATAGTGCTAAATAGTGCCCTATACGAGAAAATTAGTGCCTTTACAATTGCGAAGTTACAGCTATATTTTAGTGAGGATTACAGCATGACGTCATGCTAGCATCCTCACCTCTCGTGCGAGCAAACGGTAGGGACTTTTCACTTGGTTTATATTCCAAAAAATAGTGCCTAAATAGTGACTAATAGTGTCAAAAGAAGAGAAATAGTCGCGTTATAATTCCGAAGTTATAAAGGTATCTTGGTGAGGATGCTACCTTGAGCATTTCTAGCTATAATCCTCACCTCGTTTCTTGTAAACTGTTGGGTTGTTCAGTTTGAAATTAGTATCAGAAAATAGTGCTTAAATAGTGTCTTGAAACTACATTATTTTTAATTCAATGAACCTAGTAAAAGTTGTTAAAAAAGCCGTTAAAACTTCTTCATACAAATTGTTCAGGTACAATCGCGTACACTATTTATAAGTATTTTGTATTGTAATATTCGTAATAAAACAATGTTATCACTTTGAAGTATTTTGTTTTGTTTATCTTTAGTATAAATAGGAATAATATTATGAATATGCGAGTAGGAATGTACCTACTAAATAAAAAATTTACTATAAAAGCATGTAAAAGTATGAAATTAATGTTTTTGTGCAAAAAAACTGCATGGTTTTTTTTTTCCTAACATATTTTATGTCTTTTACTAAAAATAAAAAAGTAAATAGGTATTAGTTTTTATTTATAATTTGTATGTATGTAGGTATGATTTACCTATAGGTAACTAAAAGATTTAAAAAAATAAAAATGAATACAAATTTTTAACAATGTTGTTTTTATTATTAAAAATAATATATATTAACATGCCAACATATATATTACAGTATAGCTAGCCACCACACACGTAGCTATGTTAAAATATATATCTTACTCTCTCTGGCTGCGGTAGCCTCTGTGAGTCTGTGAGTGCGAGTGAGATTGCAAAATATATTAATATACGTTACGATATCAGTCCACATATTTTGATGACGTCATAGAAATACATATATATTATAGGTTCGTGTGATACACATACTTTTTTATTTTTAGTAAAAGACATAAAATATGTTAGGAAAAAAAAATACGTATTTTACGTGTTTTCTTTTGTTGTTGTTGTTTTGTTATTTTGGTGATATGTACCAGTTGTTAAATGTATCTCTTATCTGTTAATGTGTGATGTAGTTGTGAAAATAAACGTCTTATCTATCTATCTATCTATCTATTCAAAGTTTTTCAGTCAAAAATGTCTCCGCAGTGGCGCGCAATTTGGTGGGATACGCTTGTCGTTAACGTTTTTAATTTCATCCGGCACATGTTGCCTTCGGCGACTCATCGTGCCCAGGACATCAGTCTGCCTACTCTTTAAAAATCTGGTTAAAGGTATTTGGTTATACCAGTTGTCCATAACGAGTAAATGCCCTACGTCGAGGTATCCCTCCATGAGTTCCAGAACTACTTTAGCAGTAGAATTCTCGAACCCATGCAGAGATCCCTCTATCATAGTGCTGTTCTTCCCGGAGTACAAAAGCATGCGAAGAAGGTAGCCAGATTCGGCTTCGAAAAGTTCGAAGGACTTGACCGAATCTGGCTTCTTTCGAGCGAATGCATTGCACCCAGCTGAGTCTCCCCTTTCACAGAAAAAGGGACTCGTCCAGAGACAACTACTCATTGGGAGTGTACAACGCGGAGAATCTCCGGTTACAGTTATAAAACTGTCCGTGACGTTGTCGACTAAGTGATTTAAATCCATGATATCTTTTTCTCTTTTTTTCACATGATCAATACGGCTTGTCCATCTTGCTTCAAATTCTTTACTGGTAAATGCTGCTCCTCGATCACTTGCTATTCTGACTTGATTTTAAAACATCTGTTGTAGGATATCCATCTTTTCTATTGTTTCTTTTGCAGATGCTATCTTCATTGGAAATATCCATATATATTTTGTGAACCCCTCCACAGCAGTCAATATGTAGTTATACTTCGTTTTGGTTTCTGCAAACAGCCTTCAGGATGAGATCCACATGCAAGGTGTGTAGAGGTCCTGCTTCTTTAGCAAGAGGATGTAGAAACCCTTCCTGTTTACCCTCTTTTCTGCTTCTTAGGATCCATGAAACGCATGACGCCAATATGTCAGTCACCTTCTTCTCTAAGTTAAGACTGACTGAAAAGCAGCATTGTATGGAACCGCGTCGTTCCATACAAGGATAAGCTGAGACAGCTCCTTTTGCCTATGTAAGCATATTGTATCAGCATGTTCTAGTTTATTATGTAATTTTGGCAATAAATTGATTTTTTATTAAGTTTTCAATATAATAGTGCTTATTTATCATTTCCATAATCTTCTTCTTACCAAAATGACAATTCTCATGTGCTCTCCTTATTATAAAGTCCTCCATCCTTCTTGGAACCACCAGCAATGGTACATCACCTTTGCATAAGTAACCTTAGTACAGGCGATAGTCTTGATATGTTTTTCCCCGTTTCAGAAGTTTCCAATGCTCTTAACTGCGGGCTGGGGAAATAAATCTCTTTTCTTTGCAACCCGTTAATAATTCTGGACTTCGTCCAACTCATGTTGAGTAAGGAATCTATTTTTTTGGAATGGTATAGATAGGGCATAGTCTAGCAATATCACGGCGTTAGGTTCTAACTTTCGAAGTATGCCCGCAAATAATTCCTAAAGAAGCCGTTTTCGTTACCAATATGGCTTAATATCAGCTTTCAGCGCTTTAAGTCCAATGTACAGACCCTACATGAATGCCTGTCGCGGCGATTCAGTGGGGAGGTCGACTAATATCTTGCTTGTTGAGTGCCCTGTAACAAAATATATTTCAGTTCTGACTTCTGACTCAATCTGTTTTATTATTTTATTTTTAAGGTCTGAAATGAAACCATAGGTACCTACATTTTTATTTTATTACTTACGCGTGTCATCTACTACGCAAAGAAGTCTTAAATTTTATTTAAATTTTCGTTGAAGGGCAGCCTTTCCGCCTGGGCAATGTGCTGCACTTCCGCCTGGGCAATGTGCTGCACTTCCGCGTGCCCGAGCGGCACCTGCGCCGCCGGAAGCAACTCCAGCGAGCTGTACACCTGCGTCAGCCGCCAACCCGGGATCTTGCGGTGCCGAATTGCATCCTCATACCCTGAGTCTGGCGCGTGTCAAAGCCTGTAAAAAATGAAACATGCAGCCTTGTATCCAGTTTCCAGTCACAGATGTCAGAGCAGACCGCAGTGCCGGCTCATAATCTGTGACAATATGCTCAGAGCGCGGATTGCCAGCAACCTGTCAGATGCTATTGAACACAGCCTCATACAAACGTCGCCGGCGGTTCTGCATTAGGACTACGACGGGATGGAAGATACAACCAGCAATGATGCTGTGCAAAGTAGGGATCTGATAAATAGGCAAACCTGCTGGGGCTGTTAGGAATGTCCTATCGATGATGCACGACGATAGGCTGCTCTCGGCGATGCATCTCTCGAACCCTGGCATGACCAATATGACGGCTGTATATTAAGCCACCAATAAAGTGGCAAAAAGCAGGTGACTTAACAAGTGGTGACCTGCTAATGCCACCGCATATCCCTGGAGAAACTGTGGGACGGCCAGGTGCGAAGCTCTCCTCCATTTCCGCATCGACGGCACGGCAGCACTCGCTTGTACAACAGGTGCGTCGCAGCATCGGGATATCTGTAACCACAGATCTTAATATTTATTCATGCTACACGTATTCATAAGTTCTTTTTACAGGCAGGGAAAAAATTAAAATAGTATGTAATTCCAATCAAACAAATAGGCAGGTGGAAAAAAATACTGTGTAAATCTTTATTTCTTTTTAATTTATTATCAGTATAGAAGCAGGTTGAGCAAAAGATAAAATGTCTTGTAAGTTTTTAAGTTAAAACTTTTCATTATTCACACACCTGGGCGCTTCTTCGTATTAAGAGGGAGGTTTTCCTCTGTAGCTCTTCTTTTGAGCGCTTGGAACATGGCGATTTGCTTTATATTTTTTAAAAGCCAGTTTTTGTGGATCTTGCATTTTTGCAACATATTTTTCTTCCACATTGCCCTTTAAAATCCTATTAATTATCTTACATCAATTATGGGCCTGTAGTCTAATTATTAGTGTATAAAATTTATTTTTCACCTGAATGTGGTGCTTCTTACACCCCAACCAAGCTGCACGCAATTTATTTACTTCATTGGAGAAGGCTCCGTCCCATGGCAAAGTAGCAGAATATTTTAAGAATATCTGTGACATTATAAAACAACAGCTAATAAATTTAAATACAAATGTGTTATTAATACTAGCTTTCTGTCAGCCCGCTGTTTAATAAGTTTTCCCGTGGGAATAGTGTACCTACTTTGCCGCGGCCTATGTTACTCAGGCAGGACAGGATGGACGTAGCTTTCTAACGGTGAAAGATTTTTTGAAATCGGTCCAGTAGTTTTTTTGAGTTTATTCTTTTCAAACAGACACACAAACATAAAAATCTTATAATATTAGTAAGTATAGTTAAATAAACCTACCACATTCTGATAAGTTTTCCTGCTCTTTATGACCCCAGATAATCTGTCGGCGATTTCGTACCAAGCCAACGAACGAACATAAACATCATTAGCTCCTGATCCGGTCCCGGTAGATTTTTTAATTTTTAGTTTTTCCTGGTTGTATGTGCTGCGAATGTTATTTATTTTCCTGTTCACATCTTGAATTGTAATATCCATGTTGAGGTTATGTATAATGCGCTCAATAGCGGCATTTCGGGTATCTTCGATTTTATACTCGTTCCGACCACTTTTTCCTTGACGCCGCCATTATTTTTAATTAAAATTGTCCGAGCTCAGATCCGAGTGATAGAAAAAATAGAGCAGCGTCCTAGTCCGCTCTGTCATAGTACACTCGTACGAGTGCGCTCGGATTACATGTTTACACGATACGAGTAGCGTCCGAGTAGTAATCCGAGTCCACTCGGTCCGAGCTGACTCTTATCGTGTCAACCCGGCTTAACACCGCAGCTACGACTTTATCTTCTATTTTAAGATGCGGACACCAACAATAATGTCTGTTTTGCATTGGATGTGTTTTCCTCATTTCCATGTGGCGAGCAATCTCCTGTGCTAGAGGAACCATCACCTTAGACGTGTCAATGTGCATTTTGTCCAAAAATTAAAAAAAAAAACCTAAAGCCTAAAACCATCTCGAATAAAGAGCTGTGGTCTATATGCCATCAAACTCCAATTATACAAGAAATTGCCCAACGGAAATGGAAGTGGATTGGCCACACTCTTCGTAGGGAAGATGGTATAATGCTGCTGAAATCGCCTTTGAGTGGCAACCGGAGGGCAGGCGAAAACGCGGACGGCCAAGGAGCTCAAGAAGGAAGAACTTACGTGGCTACTTTCAAAATATTCTTCATTACATTTTAAACACTTTTTCATCCGTTCGAACCATTTTTGAAAACATAAGGACCATTGGTCTGAAGGCATGTTTTTAACGTGCTCGTTGAAAAATTATGAAAAAAACTTACAGTCTTTCAGCCATTTTCCAGTTACACTAGATACTTTCACTGTCACGGTCGCCATATCATAATGGCACAGGAACGTAAAAGAAGACAACACTTACTTCGAGTTAACTTCAATTTATTCTGATTTACAGTGGGTTTTTATACTACAACTAATAACGTACAATACGTGATATTTTGTAGGAAGAGATAGCCTTACCTTAGATAGCCTTACCTTCTGTTGTATACAAATTCTCACTCTTTTAATAATTTCTCTCCCTGTCGCTTTACTTATTTTTGCATGGTGGATGTTTGGCGGGTTCGATTCCCGGTTGAGGTAGGCGATTTTTAAAAAATCTGTGAATGCAGTTCTACTTATTATTAAAAAACTTTCTTTTGATATTAATTATAGACCAATCCTCCTTAGGGTCCTCATGATTTTTTAAAAGTTTGTTGATTGCAGGTTGACTTTTAATCTGGACTGGGTACAGACATTCCTGTTTTTTAGGTGTTAGCCAATTGCTGCTAACAATTATAATAGCACTCGAATGCTCATTATTGGTAGGCTCCTCTTCTGCTACAACAAACATTCTAAAGAGAGAAAAAGAAACAATTGTGAAATTAAGCACATAAATTTGTTTTCAAATGAGGCCCTGTGAACACAAAGTCACACCGAAAGCTTGTGCTAAATAACGTAACTAGCGCCGAGAGCTCAAGATTATTTTGCACTGTTAAAAAAAATAATGTAATGTAATAATATTTGCATTTCATATTACTTGATGGGCAAAACTTGTTCGCTTGACGTGTGTCCCAGTCAGTGTGGATTCAGCTCTTCCTGATGTTGTGATTTGTGATTGTATAAGTGCTTCCACCCAGCGACTTCCATTCAATCATTGCCCAAGGATTTTTAATGCGGCCATTTCAATGTGCAGACCACCCATCATTACAAATAAAGCTGCTCTGAAACAACATACCTTAAGGGCAGTTTTACAGGTTGTTTATATTTGAGGACAGTGCCTTAACAAGAATCAAAACATTCTTTGTCCATCTGAATGGGGTTGGCAGAAAGAGAAAGACGCTTGGGTGCCACTGTGGACCCAAAAACTGCTTAAGCGTGCCTAGAATTAATAAGATGCCGATGCGTGAAATCTTGCAGTTCTAGGTGCAAGGTGGGTTTAGCAATAAATCAAAGAATAGAGAGACATTGGGTTTATTGTAACATAATCAACACGTGGATCAACTTTTGAATTAGGGTCAGCTGGTTCACGCGGACGAACTGAGCGTGGCGGAGTGTCTAACATGATCAACTGCCAACGTGGCATCTTCGGCGGAGATGCTTCGTCTTCATCCCTCAGCGGAGACGGTGTGGCTGGTATAGGACTAACCATGGTTAATTGATTGGCCCATTTCAAAAACCCTCTGATTTCATTGTTTTCCGAATTTTCTTTTTCTTTCTTTTCTTTTTCTTCTTCCTTGTATATGCTAAAATCTAACTTTTTCATAGCCTTTGTCCGAATTGTCATCTTATCGTTGCGCAAACGAACAAAATCAAAATGCAGAAAAACCATGCTCGTTGCGGAGGGAGTATCCCCATGCCGCACTGCTCCTGAAAATCGATTCCGAGCAAAGTACGGTTATCAGCAGCGCTGGGAATAACCACCATAGTTAGAGAGAAAGTACGATTTCCGAGTGTTATTTTAATTGTAGTCTCAAGAAGCCCCATTTTATTCTCTTCTCCAAGCGCCGTCACCACGTCCGCCTCTCGCTCCACAAATTCAACGCCAGTTTGCAACAAAAAATTGTATAACTTTGACCTAGCAACACTCATTCTAGCGGCTGTATCGATGTGGGCGTATCCTTTTTCGTCATTAATAATTACTTCTATTGTAGGAAGTTTGACGTTGTCTTTTTGTAGGCGTATAATATTGGTATTATAAAAAGCCACTGGTTTTGGTGGTGACTCCTTACTTTGGCAATTTGGACAGCTAGAGTCTGTTCGAAAAGAGAACAGGCATAGAATCGTGGCGTTTATGCCTAGGTCTTTGACTTAAAACCTCCAAAATTTAATGTAGAAGGTTACTGTTAAAGACTTGGGCATTGTTGACATTGTTGGCAGAGTTTCGATCTTCCGGGAGTGGTAGGGTGCATTATCAATCACTACCACTGATTTTTTTTTTCAATTTCGGCAAAATGTCTCGGAACCCGTCCTCGAAGCACTCGGCGTTCATTTCTTGGTGATAGTCTTCACTCCCCTTCTTTGCTTCAAAAAGCATTAAACCACTCTCTACAAAACCTTCTTCTCCCCCGATGTGGCTTATAATAAGCCGTTTTCCTTTTCCCGTCGGGGACTTGAGGCCCGTGGTCAAACCCTCCATAAAAGCTTGCCTCGATGAAGTGATGATCGTATCGACCCAAGTTTCTTCATCAACTTCATACATCAAAAATGGCGGCTCGATATCGGCGAGCCAGTGTGAAGAGGCTCAATGAATCAACTCATTGAACTTTAAATTGAACTGGAGTACGTCACTTTGGTTTTCGAGTTGGCAACATTATTTACGTTGCAGCTGTCAGTTTGCTGCATTGAATTAAAAATCCAACTTTAATTAGGTATTTTACCATCAGCTTAATGTAATAGGAAAGGTAGGTATTGATTTTTTTTTTTTTTAAAAACCCTTGAGTGGGGCGTTTTGTAATAAACCCCTAGGCTAACATGCCCCACGTGTAGTACAAATAGCCCCAGCACGTACAAAATGCCCCAATCAAAACAATTGTTTCAAAATTACACATAATAACAAAAAATTACAACTTCCGTCAACACAACACTTAATTATATAATTTAGTATAATAAAACAGTATCTTTAAATTGTGGGCAGGCCTCAGTCTTAACAATAGTGTTTAAAATGCAAAATCTGAGGCAAAATCAAACATAAAAATGACAACTTCTGTCAAAACTAAACTAAACTGGTTATACCTTTCTGTGGCTTCACCATCTTTGATGTAGTTTTTATATGTTGTTACACTGTTGGGATATTTAATTTCTATGATGCTATTTTCAAAAATTCCATCGGGTGAACCAGCAATCATAGGATAGTCTGAATTTAAAAACAGTCCACACTTATTTTTTTTATGTACTTTTTCTTCAACAGTCTTCCTTACGTCATCTTCAAGGAGGCGGCCACGTTTCATGGATTGGGTGTCGGGTAGTCTTGCACCCATTATCAGAGATACAAGAGTGTCGTCATTTTTCTTGCAGCGGCTAACCTCATATGCTTTTGATGCAGTAATCCGCCCATACCGCAGCTCGTACCAGAGGCAGCTATTGGATTGTGCCCTTGTTTCCTTCTCAGCTTTTGTTATTGATGATGCAGCTCAATAGCGGTTTGCAGCTCATCAAATTTGGTGAAGATGGTCTCAATTTCCACTTGTCTTGCTTTAATCTCGTGAATGGTGCTATTGTCCGGGTTGTAGTTTAGGACGAAGTTGTATAAACGGGTTAGCTTTCCCTTGATGGTTCCTCTTTGCGTCTTCAATGGATCGAGGGATTGAGGGTCCAACATCGTGTTAGTAGTCGCACAAGTGAAATAAATTGATGATCCGTTTCCCTGTAGGGAATGAGCTGTGTACAGCTTAGTAGAAATGGTGTTTACACGTTGAATGTTGTTGATTTTTGTCGATATCACTTGAAGGACATGCTTTGTATCGCCATGTTCTCGCCAGAAAAAGTTGAAGGGCATGCGTTGTGTGGCTTGGTAGACACAAAAGTATTACATTATTTTCCTTTGCAACTTTCAGAAGCCGTATATTGTTGCTATGAGAGCTGTGACCATCCACTATTAACAGCATCTTTCACGAGCTTTTGTGGCGTAGGAAAACTTCTTCGAACCGTTTCATGAAGAGATCTGTGTTAATATACAGGGTGTTTGGTGCATCGTTTGCCAAATTGAAAGGGACGATTAAAGAGGTCTTTTGCTACCTCTTCAAGTCTTTTAAAAAATTTAAGCTCGAAAAAAAAATTGCCTTGTCCATACAAAACTGAAAATCGCGGAAAGCATCTTTGTATGGAAAAGGCAAATTTTTTTTTCGAGCTAAAATTTTTTAAGACGTGAAGAGGTAGCAAAAGACCCCTTTAATCGTCCCTTTCAATTTGGCAAACGATGCACCAAACATCCTGTATGATGACTTTTTATTCATAAAAACTTCTGACCCAGGGGGAAGTCCTTCAGAAAATTGAGGTTTGTTGTAGGTCCCCTTGTAAATCAAAACAGGTGAAATGAAGTTCCCTTGTGCATTGCAGCAGGCAATAATAACAGTGACATTTTCACCTTTTTCGCAGCTAGTAAGTGTATAAACATCTCGGGCTCCCTTTGTTGCGACAACTTTTCCAGGTTTATTATTTATTTGAATTCCAGACTCATCACACATACATACACAAATCACGCCTTTATCCCAAGTGGGGTAGGCAGAGCAAAAACGACCTAAACAAAAGTCGTTTCGCCACGTCTGACAAGTTTTGAGGGTTATTATTACAGATGATAATTATGACATGTATATTGCTATAGTGACAGGTTGTCAGCCCATCGCCTATAAATTGCAATACACTTAAACCCTCGAATCCCTTAGCTGGTTTTTACAGCATGCCCGGGAGGAGATGCAGCTGGCACATTCTATGTTTTTCTATCGCTCCCAGTCCAGCATGGAAGTAAAGCAGACTCATCCATATTATAAATATCTTCAGGATGATTGCCAAAATCGTTTTCTTCATAAATCTTTGCAAGCAAATAAAAAAAATTCTTTTATATCCTCTCGATTTACGCTATACAGATCTATCTTGAATTACCCTCAAAACTTGTCAGACGTGGTGAAACGACCTTGTTTAGGTCGTTTACGCTCTGCCTACCCCATTTGGGATATAGGCGTGATTACTGATTATATGTATGTAAAGTATTATAAGGGGTATTTTTCCTGTATCTGTTTGTCTACTATGATTATGACTTAAGTAATAAAGGAAAACAAGTAAATGAAAGTTAAAATTAAAAGAAATTTATGAAAACTTAAGAGCTAAAAATAAATTACAAAATTAAAATTTAAAGTACATCGTACAATCGCATCAAGAAGTTCAAAAATTTTAGTTCTAGGAACCTGAAGAACAAGGTGTCCTCCAAGTTCAAGAAAGCAGGAGTTGATTCAGATGAAGGGGGACCTAAAAAAATTGTTCCATATGGAAGGGGTTGTACAACCGGCGGAGAAGCTTGAGCTGGGGTAGAAGTAGGAGCTGCGGGTTCTTGAGCTGGAGCAGGAATGGGGGGCGTGGGATTGTGTGCTGGAGAACCGGATGATCTGTTGATATAAGGTTGAAGAAATGCTAATTCTTCGGCAAGGAGGATTTCGTGATTGGGACAAATGCTATTGATAGCTACTTTACTATCCTCCCATGTCCTTTTGCATTCCATGGCTGGAACAAAAGCGTCAAATATTCGGCACTCACTTGTAGGTTTGACGGAGACATTAGCCTCGACGTTTCGATCTTATACGAAGTTCAGTTCAGATTAGCTCAGTCGAAGGTCGCACTTGGCGGGCCGGTGGAGTGTGACTTTCGTCTCTCTTGAAAATGATCCTCGTATAGGATCGAAACGTCGAGGCTAATGTCTCCGTCAAACCTAAAAAAAATACAAGTGAGTGCCGAATATTTTATTATAAATATGAATGACACTTGTTCGTCGTTTGATTATTAAATAACAGAAGAATTATCCCTTCGAGTGGCGAATTAACAGAAGAATTACCCTTCGTTGATACAATATTATGTTTGAGTATAAAAAGTCTTTGTTGTTTTTATACATACGATCAAAGTCTTGTAATAACTGTAAAATAAGATATAACGTAAGTAAGGTATCAAACCAAAAAAATCAGGAACCAACAACCGTGTTTTCTAAAGTAGGAAAAAGTAAGTAAGTAAGTAACTCTTTAAGTTTCAAAGTTTCAAATTGATACGCCAAATAAGAGTAATAAGAGTAAGATACATACCAAGCGATATCCTTCCGGCTGCTTAAGTGCTGGATATGCATTGAAATAATCTTCCAGTGTACCCTCAGATTTAAGGGCAGCCAATCGAACATTTGTCGTGGCGGTCCAATTTTTTTCCACTAAATGCCAAGGATCTACAGCGTTCCGCAACCAATGCAGCTTCTCTTCGACTTCAGACTCTGTACCTATTAAAGAACAAGTCCCAACTTATTTAGTAATTCTACAGAATGTATAAATAGTAAATAGTAGTATTTCCTAACTGATTTATTAACGCCAAGGCAAAACTGCACCGCCCGCGCCCTATTGGTTTCCTCACCCCACCATATTCCACAAGATAAAAATTACCTTACCGCCATTTTGGTCATTTACGCGCATTTGGCGCCTGTTCCGCTCCGGGAGAGAAAACCACAGACTACCTAGAAGAAACTGGCGTTTCAGACAACCGACTCGGGAACAAAATTTATGGTAGTCTCAAAAGAGTAGAAATTAATTATTTCGGAACTAACTTTTTTCTTTTCCTGGCAACACTAAAAGAAACGTCAATTCTGTCATAACAGTGTAAACAGTGTGAGTGTTTGTCACTGATTAGAGAAAGTCGCTGTACTCCGTACTATAAAGTATTGCCATATGAACGACGGTGCTGCCCTCATTTTTTGTCAACTCTTTTTAGACAGACTGTACACTGTACTTAATTTTTTTTTTTTTTTTGTGGAGCTAACCTCAACAGACAGTATTTTTTTTTTCTGGAAACTTCTTGTTTTGCAGGCAAATGCTATCAAGCCTTAGAGGCCCTTTTTTATTGGGGTTGGGATTAGCTTTATGTAGATTCAGAATAATTTCAGGATAATGATTTTAGTGCGACAGAGCAATTAGATTAATATTTATTCGTTTCAACTTTAATTTTACTGTCGCACTAAAATCCCACATAAAGAAAAAAAGCAAATTCTTAACAATATTTTCATTTATTAAATTTTTTATTTTTTTATTTCTTATTAGGTATATTTTTGCAGTGCTTTCTTTTGCATTTTGGGCAAATCATTTCTTCTACTCAATCTTACAATGACACTGCCCTTTAAAATATTATTGATTGTGTTGCACCAGTTCATAATATTGAATTTCACAATGATGTCTATGAAAACATTTATAACATCTTTTTGGTGTTCAGCACAGTTTACAAAGGTAAAATTATGTGTGCCCAATATTTTGTTTTTTATTTTAATTGTTAGCTCGCTTTCATGGGCATAATTTTCTAAATATTCATTGCAATTCTTAATTACCGTGCTGAAACATCTTACTGCACCTTCGGATAGGTATTTTAGTCTAGTTTTTTGGGCTTTAGTATACTCTCGGTGACTGATCCCAAGAACCTCTGGAGCGGTCAAACCGTTTTGACATTCACGACACTTGTGCCACTTTAATATTTTGCCAACTACCCATCCGGCGGTGTAGGCCCGCGAGTGAATATTCATGCGTTCACGGCGGGCCTGTTCTAAAATGTTCTCAATATTTCTATCAAAATCTGGACGACTCAGCTCACCATCGTCTGCTTTTTCAAATAATGTATATATAATGCTTGATCGGCCGAATCGTCCTCACAATTAAAACTCTCACTGTGAAACTTAATTAATCTTGTTATTAGCAGTGACTTAAAGGTGCAACTGAATTTGTGGCAGTCAGGATCATTTGCTCTGAAGTTGTAGGCCCTGACCTGCCCAAAAAATTTTTTTATTGGGTCTGAAATAAAATATCTGGGCCTCATTATTTTTACATTTATGCTTTTGAAGTACTGCCACAACCCCATTAAACTTTTTAGTGTTGTGATGAAATTCTTCACAGAGGGCGGTGACTTTACATTTCCTTTTTTGTCTACAAATTTCATTTTTTGTAAAGTTTTAATAGCCTCTGGCCAAAACTCGTGGTGGTTAGAATTTTCAGTGACAGCTTTTCTTAGCTCCTTCCCTTTGCTTTTTTGTTGGTTGGTTGTCGCTCCATTAACGCTGTCAAAGAGCTTGTCAAAAAGTTTGCTGGAAGTGTTGGGTGTGTCCACGACGCTCGCGTATTTAGACTTTCTCCCGTGCAAGAGTATATTGAAAATGAAGCATATTTTCCCAATGATTCACACATCATCGGAGATGCAGCCTATGAAATCCACCCGCAACTCATGGTGCCTTTCAAAAATAATGGCCACCTGACCAGGCGGCAAAACAATTTTAACTTCTGCTTGTCATCTGCCAGAATGTCCATCGAAAGAGCTTTTGGCCTATGGAAAGGCATATGGCGCAGCATATTAGATTGTTTGCCTATGGTGACCATGGACAAAATTCCAGAGTATCTGTTGGCTACTGCAGTGCTGCGCAACATCTGCATTTTAAAAGGAGACATGGTTCCCTTTAAAACAAATTTGAGAATCATGAACAGGGGGCATCTAATTCCCACACGGAGAGAAGAGGGCATCACGAAGTGAAACCGCATCATGAATTATTTAATCATTCGTAATAATTAAACCATTTATATTCAGTTATTTTTTAAATGTAAAATCTAATTCTATGAAAGACAAATTAAAAAATCTAAGCAAAATTTTTTATCGTTTTATATTGTCACAAAATTTTTCATGTTTTCCACACTTGTTATTAATCAGTCTTCAAAACTTAATCCTAAGATCTGGAGCACAATGCTCCTTATATGTATATTCTTTCTTAGTATAAGTTAACAGCGCCATTACAAAAATCTTAACTGAACTATCTAACAGACAACGATTTAAAAAATCAAGATATAATCAAAAAAGTAGCTCTACTGCTCTACTGTTGTAGGGAATTTTGTATTGCCCACAATACCGCCATTTTATCGTCGTTTTATTGTCGTCGTTGTTTTTTTTTTTTCATTTCAATCAGCTATTTCGTGAATTCTTTTTTAGCGATTGCTTTCTCTTTTTCTCGCTTTTCTTTTTCTTTAACATATTCTTGGAAAGTTAGGTCCAACTTTCTTTTTTTGTTGTTTGGAGGAGTAGAAGCTGGCTGTCCCCGTCCCTGATTAGGGTCTGGACCAGCTTCTGACGCCATAGCTACTGGACGTGCCCACCCAGTCGTTCCAAATATTTCATCCATTCTCTGATAAAGGAA
The DNA here is from genome assembly GCA_029255725.1 of Scrobipalpa atriplicella. Classification (NCBI taxonomy): domain Eukaryota; kingdom Metazoa; phylum Arthropoda; class Insecta; order Lepidoptera; family Gelechiidae; genus Scrobipalpa; species Scrobipalpa atriplicella. The sequence continues at coordinate 30,773 of JARACY010002637.1, forward strand.
ATATAATAATAATTTTAAGAGATCTCATACAATATAAATATTATGAGGCTTAGTCATAAGCACTGAAGTGGGCTGGCCATTTCTACCCCCCCATGACATTAAAGAAAAACCTATGGGCGAAGTTGAACATTCATCTCTAGTATGTCTTTTTAGCAGGTGGAAATACAATGTATGGAAATGTATCGCACATAGCGGGTGATTTCCATTCATTCTGTTTCTGCCCACAAAAAAATTTACTTCAGGTGAATGTTGTCTGCAGAGGCTTTAATTTGCAATAGATATTTTATTCCAAACTGGCCATAAGAACCACAAAAGAGTCAAGGAACATATTAAAGAATGCCTTTGCCTTGCAGTGTGACACATATGTGATGATTTGTGTGTGTGGTGTGTATATACTCACTTCAAAATATGGCCAAGTGGCACGATCATTGCCGCTGGTAGAGTGTAGGTACCTATACATACTTTTTCTATTTATGTAAGTATAAGAAAATTCTTAAACTATCAACAACAATAAATATAGGTATTTTTTTCATTTTTAAGGCCTTTCGGATGACGAATTTCTAAAAAATAAAATCAGAGACCTGGTCAAAAAGCTCAAAAATATCGAAAAGAATGAACTGATTACATCTGAATCAAGTTATTTGGCCCACATATCTATTCTAACAGGTTGTATTTCAATCTAATATTTTTTTTCTGATTTATGTAGGTAAATCATGTATTTCCATCCATAACTAGGTACTCTAACCAATTATTTTTTATTGCAGAAGTAAGTACCAATTCACTGAGGAACATTAAAAAGGAGGGATTTTTAAACCAAGGCGAATGGACGACGCCCGGAAAGAAACGCACCCGCCAGCCTACTGTCTCAAACTTAGATGATTTCGACATTATGTGCAATTCGAAATAAAATAAATGAATTTTACTGCGTTAGAAAACAAGTTCCAACATTGAGGACTTTTACTAGCAGAATTACGAGAATCCACTGGATTCACAGGATGTTGTGAAACATTAAGGCGAATTTGAAAGATAATCGTGAGATGCGTGCTAGGCCTTATAAGAAACATCCAGGAAAATAGGTAAAGAACACAAAAGTTGATGTCATCTGATGTCAAAATCCTTTGGAGTTTTGTGAGAACGCACATTCATTGCAGGGGAATAATACGATCCTTGAACGCGAGCCGCGAGCTGAAGCTTCGTTAGGTTAACTTGAAGGATGGAAGATGAAGCAGAAGTGATGAGAAGCCTGTAAAGAAGGAATATCGTAAAAGTATTGAAGGACGAATGGAGAGCTTGATACATAAGATTTTGTGAACGAAATAGTAACCTTTTGTAGTGATTTCATGTTTGAGATTAATTCTAATCTTTGGGAATATCAGATTTAAATAATAAAATAAAATAAATAAAATTGTTTTATTTCGGGCACAGGGTCCCATAGACAAAAAACAATGAGGAGCCAAACTAAAAGCTAAATACAGATGGCGCTCTGGGCGACTGTACCTTATTTCGTGTCAATGTCACATGTGTATTGCGATTTTATCAGTTTTTTTAACATAAACGATATTTTTTTCAATATAATCACTTTCTTTGTAATGCGCTGAACACATTCAACTTGCATCACTTGCATTGAAGTTTTTAATACGTAATTTTTTTTTCCCACTGTCTCTCACTGTTTTCTTTATTTGTAATCTTTGGAAAACAAATGAATTCCCCTATTTTTGCAATTAAATGCACTGCATTGTGGCATTTACTGATAATATTCTAAAAATATTCAATTTGTTTACAAAAGTTGGTACAATTTGACAGTTCTCAAGGTACAGTCGCCCATGCGACACCTAGCGGGAGAAAAAGGCAGTTTTCCTCCCAATTGAATTGAATGGGGCCGGCAAGTGAAAGCTGATCTCAGATGGCGCCACTACTGCACCGACCTTGTCAACAGATTGACATTTTGGATTGTGTGGTTTCGTTTTGGATTTTCATTTAATTTTTGTTGATTCTTTTAAGTTTGTCCGGTGAGAAAATGTATTCCACTTGGAAAATATGCGAGTTAAAAGACGAGCTAAGGAAAAGAGGCGCTTCTTTACGTGGGAAGAAAGCTGACCTAATCGAAAGGTATGTTGTATTTCATGAAGCCGTATGACTTTTTTAATATTCCTGCACTAACATTGGTTTCTTAGGATATTAAATGCTTTCATTGGAAAATTTAGTATTTGAAGTAAAAGTGTTATTATAAAAGTAAACATAAAATTCAGAAAACTTCAATGTTTTCGTAATGTTAAAACGTTTGAGGTTATATGACAAAAGTACTCTTTCAGATTGGAGTGTTATGATCGGAACTTCAACTTTGGGCGGGCTGAAGTTGTGGATGAAGAGCCTGTTATGAATCTCCCATCAGCTGAGGCTTACAGAGACATAAACAGCAACACCGTGCTACCGCCACTGAACAAAACCCATATACGGCATTATTTGTCCATGTAAGTTTATTATCTTCAAAATAGCTAAACACTTACAATAATTTGTGTAATAAGTACTTATTGATTTAAAATGGTTGTATTAATCTGAATACAGTTGTTACACCCACATTACATATCATAAAATTTAGTACCTACTAGAAATGCGAGTACTTATTTGTTTGTTCTACTTTCATTGCTTAAACAACTGAACTGATTTCGATGAAATTTAGGAGACAGATGAATTTATTCTGGAAATATGCATGTTTAGGATAGTTTGGTAGGATAGTCAAGAAACGGACACAATTCCGAAATCTATGCGGATGATTCACTCTGTAATTTCACTCTTACAACCTTACCTTTACTTACTAGCCGTTTTGTTCTCTTCTTTTTTAGATCTGATCAGAAAATGGATAAAGTAATGCAGCTCTATGAATCACGCCATTTAGTAACGGCTCGTTCTTTTATAACTGCCAGCAAGGACACCTATATAAAAGGTATATGTAGAAAAACTATGAAAAATCTTCATTATGAAGTAAATATAAAATTAGATGAGTTTGGCAGTATTGAAGAAGCGCACTGTGAATGCCCCGCTGGAAATGGTAATGTTGCTACTTGCAAACATGTGGCTGTTTTGCTTTGAAAATATGGTCAACAGGAAATGTATATTATTATTTGAAACATGTACCCAAAGACTTCAAAGTTTTCATGCACCGAAAAAACCTTACAGTGGAACTCCTGTACGTGCATCAAAATTACCAAGAAAGAAAGAAAACTTATCCGTATTCTATGAACCATACCCTATTAAAAATATCAATAAAAATAACTACAACTCGAGAGTTAGAAATCTAGTACTGAACTTCCCAAATAGTACTATGCCATTAAAACAGCTTTATGAGCCAGCCAACCCCTATGGCATAAAGACAGACCACAATTATGTAGTGGCCGATCCTAAAGAGAAACTTCTATACGATTTGCAGCTTTCTTCTATAACTAAAGAACAAATTCAGCAGATTGAAGAAGTTACAAGAGATCAGACTCTTAGCAAAGAGTGGCTAGAGCAGAGAAAAGTGTCGTTTGCTGAAATTTATAAGAAATTGAATAATAATACTGAGAGCAATAACAATATATATAACAGTAACAGTAACAATATATTAATAGAAAAGTTCCCACGAATAAATACAATAGAGGAACTTAAACAATTAGAAGAAAATTTAAAAGAGCCTACTTTTAAATCAAAATATATTAACTCCATGTCAAATTTATGCTCGAGAGGAAGTAACATGTCAGGATTAATGTTATGCTACAGACTAATCGACGAATTTATAGCACGGAATGTACTATTACAATGTTCATGGACTGGAAATGCAAGAAATAATGGAGAACATGAAAAAATTGCTTTCAAATTTTTGGAAAACATCAGATATGCGTTCTTTACCGTTATAAACAATGGTGATTCAAAATTTAGCCAAATAGAATGTGATCAATTTTTTAAAAGAATATTGAAAAATAGTAAAAAGGGGTATCTTATAAAAGCGTAACATATATTTTTTAAGGAATTACCTTTTACAAATGATCTCGCTGGAGAATCGCATATAAAACATTTCAGGCACACATTTATTGTGTATTTGCCGATTGATACTCCACCCTCATTGATTATAATCAATAATTCTTTAACGAATTCTGATAAAAACTCGTTTGCGTTGATAGGTTTGCCTTTTCCATAGTACATGCCAATTATCATTGGTTTACTGTCATGATTATTAACATTAAATAGAATAGGCCAAAATTCATTTTTAGATGACTTGAAAATTGGTAAACCATCAATGTTAATATTAATAGATATATTATGGCTTGTATCTGTGTCGGAAAATAATTCTTGTAAGCATTCTTTTAAACCATTATGCCAATATTGTCCACCTGAAATATCCTTAATATTTATTTTTCTAGGAGTAGCCAGAAACGTTCTAGCATCCTTAGGAAATGGTGCACTTGTATGCTTGTTCAGGATTTCTAAAAGATCTTTAATAGCAACATGCCTGATATTGTGTTTCAGCGCCCATTCTCTAACATTTTGACAAAAGTCAAAATTATTAACTTCTTACTCTTCAATTTCACTTCCAGTTGAGCTTTGTTGCTCTGAATCGCATTCGTCGTTTAAGCTACTACTAGTACTAGCATGTTCAGTACTGGATTCTTGAGAAGGCAGTTCGTTATAATCATCAAGTTCGTCAGGCACATCATCATTATCATTGTCATGTAGTTCAACCTGGCAAAAAGGTTTGTCAATTTTAAATGATAATATTTAGCTATGTACACGTACGCAATAACAAGTAAAAAAGATTATTTATATACTATCTTCAAAATTGTTATTTAAAATGTGAAGCAAAATGTTTAATTTAAACATTTAAATTATTATTGTAAAAAATTTCAAAAAATCGTTAGCGCTGTTTTTGAGAAATAAATATTTTTGCACTAACCAAACAGTAATGGACCTGAGACTATTGTGTATAAAAATATTTTATCGTGTAGAAATAAGATATTGTTTAAAAACAAGTACTTACTTCGTCAGCCGTAATGCGGAGCAGATTTTTTTTAATTCTTCTCTTAAAATGTCCACTCCTAACTATTTGTTTCCAAGGCTTCATCCTGTATTCGTAAAGATTTTATGCAGCTCCTAAATAGATCCTTTACTGGCACTTGTTGCTGCTTAGAAGTCTTGACAAAGAATGACAGGACAATTTCGAAAGTAATTAGCTGTACACCACTTCAAACGGTTATTCGATGTTCCTTTTGGATTTCAGTAAGTCCTTAAGGTTTTATGAAAAGCTAGTTGGTCCTAGATGGGTTGCATAAAATGCTAAATGACTTTTAGATTCTCTCAAAGCTAAAAAGTTGTTAAAAGGTAATGTGTATAACCAAGTAGTCATAGATTAGAATGTTCGTTGCCAAAATGTGGCTAAAATATTACCTCTTCAAAACCTAAAGGTCCCAAGACTATTTAGTCAGGATGAGAAGCACAGACAACGTTGTTATAACCTCTTACTTAAGTCTAGTAAGCATTTTTAATAACTTACAGGTTCTTAGACCTATTAGTAATTGATATGGCCTAAATATAAACTCTGGGTTCCATAACAACCAATCTAGATCCTTTTTATAACTTATAAGCATTTTTCAGAACTTACATCTTCAAAGTGTGTTACTTGGGTAGGTACTTTGCATATTTTCAATCTAAAGATAAGATAAATACGTATTAAAATTTAGTACGAATTACTAGAGCAACATTAGGTATTTCTTATGTAAGCGATAGAAAGTTTACTTTTAGCATGTACCTAAATAGTTCTGCTAAACAAGATTTCGGTTAGTAAAAATGACAACAAAATTTACCAATAATAGAGTTTCCGTAGCGGATTTGATTCTGGAACTTCCTAGTAACTTCTCTAGACTAGACGTTATTTATGGGATTCGTAGAGAAATACGCTGAAAAGTTACAAAACAGAGTGAAATAAAATACGTTAGTAAAATCTCCATAGATTTTAGGCCGCGATTCGTAGTTGCAAAAGTCCCGACTTATCAGATCATAGGTCTATGTCTTTCCTTTTCTATCTTGTGAGAGTGAGGGAGATAGTAGTGATTTGACATTTGAGATGTGTCCTCCAATAGTTTACGTTTTGTTGCTGCTGGGATTGAATTATTAGGTTTGTCATCAATATCATCCTCTAATGCTCCAGTTTAAGGAATTATGAGTTTTCTTTTCAAGGTTAGTCTATTATTGTCTATTATTTAGAGCTAACGTTAGAAGTGGCTAGTTTAAAAAGAAGAGACCACTCTCGTTCCCGCTCGTAGTAATACAAATCACTTTTATTTACAAAAATTTAATACAACTTCCAACCAGCACTTTAATTATTACGCATTATTAAAATATTCATAATGATGTCTCGCTTGCTGAGAAGCTGTTTTTTAGCATCAATTGGTTTCGTTCCTGCTGCTGATTTAGTACGAGCTATTTTTGGGCCGATTAATCCAAGAACAAACTCAAAAGTCTCTCGATACATTCTGTAAGTAATTTAAAAATTTGTAAGAAAATATGCTTTTATTAGGAAAACTATAAATATATAGGTATATGACAAGAACTCATCCTTTAATCTACCTAAAATGTGTCTTGAAGAGCTCGGAGTCATACTTAGAAACGACGTCCTCTACGTATCTTCTAATTCTAGGAATTGGTCGCCCAGCAGGCCTATGATGCGCACTGTAGACTTCGTTTTGTCTACGCTAATGAAGACTCAGAGTTATGTCTAGGTACGCTAATATGCCAACCGGCGATTGAAGATATAAGTCTTCAGTTGAAGACATCATAGACATTTTTCTTTCTTTTTTAATTTATGTCTTCCTAAGCCTAACATTCGCACACCAAATTTACTCTATTTTTGACGTTTGGTCGTACACTTTTGACATATAATTAAACATTAATCTTGAAGGAATACATGGGTGGCCCAAAGAGTGACGTCCAAGACAAAAATCAGATTCCTTAGGTCGAGGGGTATCCAAATCATCCCCATGTATGTTCAGCGAATTTTTAATGGTTTAGGAGTTATGAATTTTTTAAGTAATTTTCGAGGGAAAAATCGACCTGAGTGGCTTATTTATTTTTTATTATTTTTTGGGTTAAGTATTTTCACAAGGTTTTTCTTTTGATATTATTCTATTGAATGGTTCTAGTAACCATAAAAGTTTCAGCATCCTTGCTCTAATGTAAGTTAATTATTTTTTAATCGGAATTTAGAATTTTAAGTCCGTGCTAGTCCGTTATGAATTTTTAACTTGAAATTAAAAATTTATTGAAGTAATCCCATAGCGTCAAACTAATTTAAAAAACTCCGCTGGACTCTTAAGTAACATTAACATCGAAAAAAAGTTGTACTTAAGGGGGCATTATCCACAGAAATCAGCCTTTAAAGGTGGGTAGAGGGAAAATTCCTAAGTTTGCAAATTGATTTAAAAAATAAAAAGGAAATGTTTTATCATTAATACTGAACAATTAAGTGAGGAAGTGTGTCAAATTATCGCAAAAATAAAATAATTTGATGTAAAATAAAAAGGTGGGTACCTTTAAAGGCTGATTTCTGTGGATAATGCCCCCTTAAGTCCAACTTTTTTTCAATGTTAATGTTACTTAAGAGTCCAGCGGAGTTTTTAAAATTAGTTTGAGGCTATGGGATTACCTCAATCAATTTTTAATTTCAAGTTAAAAATTCATAACGGACTAGCACGGACTTAAAATTCTAAATTCCGATTAAAAAATAATTAACTTACATTAGAGCAAGGATGCTGAAACTTTTATGGTTACTAGAACCATTCAATAGAATAATATCAAAAGAAAAACCTTGTGAAAATACTTAACCCAAAAAATAATAAAAAATAAATAAGCCACTCAGGTCGATTTTCCTCGAAAATTACTTAAAAAATTCATAACTCATAAACCATTAAAAATCGCTGAACATACATGGGGATGATTTGGATACCCCTCGACCTAAGGAATCTGATTTTTGTCTTTGGACGTCACTCTTTGGGCCACCCTGTATACTTAAAGTCATAAACAGACACCTTTTACATTTTATTTCAATAAAAACTTATCCGTATTTCAATATATAAACAAAAAGTCACAAAAAATCATTCTAAGAAGGCGTAACGGGTGTTACCTAATTTTACCTATACTTTTTGGATAGGTTCGGATAAATGCGAAGTTCAGCCACGGTTTACGATAAATGTTGATATAGATAGATCATCTGCTACATCCGTTATTATTAAGTTTAGCACTGCATATATAATTTAATGTCAATTTAAGTGTGTAACGGGTGTTACAAGCTTGTGTAACGGGTGTTACGAGTACGAAATGAAAGCAATAAATAAGTGAAATATCTGCACTTACTTTTCTAATACATCAATTTTTTCGGTAAAATTATAATATCCCCTATTATTGAGAGTCGGGTCTGGTAAAATGGAAAGAATGTTTCCATAAGCAACATCGGATATGTCGTCTTCATTACTAGTGCTTCCATGCTGGACTGGGAGTGATAGAAAAGCGTAGAATGTGCCAGCTGCATCTCCTCCCGAATCAATCCCGAATCTGGCGAGGCCGACTTGGAAGTCTCTAAACAGGCTCCGAGCTCAAGTCGGCCGGAGCAAGGATAACCGCTTCAGGTGGGGATTCACACGTGACCCCGACCTTCGGTGCAAATGCGGAGTTGACCCACAAACCATGGTCCACCTAATATCGTGCTCTTTGTGCCCTACCACCTGCACGAGAGAGCAATTAATGCAAGCCACAGGAGATGCGGTGAGAGTTGCCGACTACTGGGCTAAAGAAATTTGAGATGGGGTTTGACTTGCCGTCGACTCGATAGAAGAAGAAGAAGAAGAAGCAGTGTATTGCAATTTAGGCGATGGGCTGACAACCCGTCACTATAGCAATATACATCATCATCTGTATTAGCCCTCGAAACTTGTCAGACGTGGCGGAACGACCTATGCTTAGGTCGTTTTTGCTCTGCCTACCCCATTAGGGATACAGGCGTGATTTTATGTATGTATGTATGTATGTATTACTAGTGAACACCTTCGCGTCTTTTCCGATCCTTTTCAGGAACATCAAATATTAAAATGCCAAGCATAAAATCTTGTTTCACTAATAACCCTTTACTGAGGACGGACATCTTCCGCATCCTCTTTACGGAGAGCCGTAGTGGAATCTCAATGCCGCGTTTCATTTGGTCGATGGGACTAACCGCGATGATCCGTTGCATCCAATGGGTCCCATTATTGACCACTTGAACACGAAATTCCAGGAATTATACCAGCTGGACCAGGAAATTTGTATTGATGAATCTTTGACGTTATGGAAGGGACCAGTTAGGTTCCAACAATATATAAAGACGAAGGCAGTTGCGAGTCGACTTCGGGATACCTTTGGTCGTTTTTTTTATATGTGGGCCGCGCGACAGGGACGGGATTGCCATCCAGCGTGTCCACAGTGTTGAGGCTCATGCAACCTCTCCTCAACCTGGGGCACACCCTCTTCATGGACAACTGGTTTAATTCCCCCTACCTGGCGCGTTGGCTAAAACGACCTGCGGCCGACTCGCAAAGGCGTTCCCGAAGCTATCAAGCGCGCACCCTTACGTGAAGGGCAATTTATTGCCCGTGCTTCTGACGACGTCATGGTTGTTGCGATACAAGATCGCAAGCGAGTGACTTGTATCTCAACATACCATGGCCTTGGTCAAGAATTTGTAGCTGAACGTCCAGGCCACACTGCTCAGTTTAAATTGGTCTTATAAAAGACTATAATCAGTACATGGGGGGGGTGGACCACCTGGACTCCATGCTGGATGCCTACCTGGTCGAGAGAAAGCAGTGTATAAAGTGGAACAAAAAGTTATTCAAA